>VXBW01000152.1:442286-462947 GCA_013400375.1 Thinocorus orbignyianus
GCCGGGGTCGGGCCGCTGTCAGCCGCCGCCCGGTCCAGCAGCGGGGCCGCATCCCGGGGCGGGGTAGGGCCCGCCCCGCCGGTGGGCGGCCTGGGTCCGGCTGTCGCCCGCCACGGGCTGGGCAACTTGTTGGCATCCCACCCCCGCCCCTCTTTGGGCAGATGTTGGGGCACAGCTGGGAGTGGGGCCGGTGTCAGCCTGGCGATGCGAAGGCTGGGTGATAATCAAACGCGCTCGGCCAGGGATTTTTAAATGCAACGTTAAATAGTGATGTGTGCTGCGCATGATGCCGTTGGGGAGTCCCAATGTACTTGGTAGGCAGAGCGCTTCCCTGGTACCTTGTGTCCAAACGGTGTGAAGAAGGTTATTAGTCCCATCGTCTGCACAAAAGCATCAGAAGGTTACAAAATGAGATTGGGGTACGGAGGTATGCAGAGTTTAATGACTGAAGTTGTACGGAATATTTGTTTATGGGGGAAGTGGTCTAGATCTAAATCTACGGAGTATTTATTTGCTTAAGAATATGTGCATAACTCCTCTACGTTTTGTAGACTCAGGAAATTTCATGTGAGGAGTCCTTATTAGAAAAACAAGAATCTCAATGTATGAATGAATTAAACACATCAGGGAAAACAATCTGTGCTTGTGTAGAGGGAGGCTTTGATGCTGTGGTTTTATGAAATTAACCTAATAAATGAAAAAAGTAACTGGAAACAAATACAGAGGAAGGAGCATGTTCAGTGACAGAATTTTGGAAGTGACTGATCTATATGCTCTTCCCCTCCCTTTCCCCAAACATTTGTTTGAATGGAAGTCAGAGAACCTTACTTAAGTTAAGGATATGTATGAAAAAGTATCTTCTAGACAACTGACAAAAGTAGGCAAGTTTCAAATGAAGCTTCTGTCATGGAGTAGATACTGTGCACAGCTTGCAGTGATACCTGTGTCTGGATTCAATGGCACCACATGGCTCAGTGCCTTGTACATGCAGATGATAAGCTCTTCTTGGCAGGTATTTCCATAAAGTGTGTAGCTTCTACAGGGGACTGTAAAGAAATGAGGTGACCATCTCTTTATGGAATGATGCTGACCTTATAGAATTATTTATTCATAATAGCAGTCAGAAATTTGATTGCTTCATGACGTAGTGCAGCTTCCACCTACTTTATTTTATTTAATTGTTGTGGGTATGGCATTTTGATGATAATAAAGTTACTTTGTATCAAAGCCTGGAAGACTTCCCTGTATTGAATGTTTCACATCAGGTGTTCCTGTAAAACTAAGATGTTTTTATAATATTCTAGTTGAACTTTGTTGAAGCTTTTGGGGATAATCACAATGGAGCGTGGCTAAACACATGCTTTAAAAGATTTGTTATAAGCAGATAAAAATCATTGTACTTTGGGTTTACATATCCACGTACCATACACATAATATAGGTCCAGTTGAGTAAGAAGAGCACTTATTATGGCTGGACTATGAGTTGAAGAGTTACAAAATTGTGCTGCACTGCATCTATAACTAATTAAAAAAAAGTAGGCAAAGTTAGATATTTGTAACCTCTCAGCTTAAGAGTCTATCTTGATAGTAAGTTTGTAATACAGAAAGAATGTGAAATGTGTTGAGTGTAATCAAATCAAAGGTAGTAAAGGAGAGAATGAGGGCAGAGAAGAAAAAGGAAGTGCTGATACTCTTTGGTATGTGTGCTGAAAGATTGTGTGACATGCAGTGATAGTATATGCATACTTGATGGAAAAATGTAGCAGTGCTGCATTAATGAAAGAATAATTTTTTTTTATTAGTAGGTTGTCTCTGGTACTTAATCCAAATCTGTGCTGTGACTACAGTTATACTAATACAGCAGGTACTTAAATGGGCAGTCAGAACCAACAGAGATGAATGGGTTTTGTTTCTCCACTTCTATGTTTCAGTTTTGGTTACAAATAGTTACTAGTCCTTTCATCGAAAATGTTGCTATTGTGATTTATATTTAAGCCATTACTGTCTAATTATCCTGCCCTAAAGTTTTGTGAAGGCAGAGGCATGTAACTCTGAGAGGGCAAATCCAGGTGTTCAAACAAATAGATGGAAGGACCTTGCATTTTTGGCAGTGAATGGAAGTAGAAATTTCAGTAAAAGATGAAGCTGCTGTCTCTAAGATTGAACTAATTAATCAGATCCATATCTGTGTGTTGATTGAGTGCGAGAAATTGATTATTTTTTCACTTGATGCTTTGTTAGAACTAGAGGTAGAGGTTTGTATGAGAATGGTCTTGATTATGTGCTCCTTGGGGATCAGTGTAAAGGACGGAGGATGACAGCTCTGCCAGAGCCATTTGACACGTGTAAGATGAACAGTCTTCTCTATGTGCCCAACTGTTACAAGAGAAAAGCTTTGTTGCTTTAGCAGATTGCTGTTCTAGATCTTTCTTCTTGATAGTACAGTGCTAGTTAGCTATAGGAATGGAGAAGAATTTGTTTTCTGCTTCTATGTATATCCCCCAAGAAGGTAGTATGTGATAACTTGTCACTATATTAACCCTTCCTTTGGTTTTCATTTTGTCTTGCACCAAGTTAACTGCAATGGCTACTGGAAAAACTAATGCATATTTGATAGACTTCTTGTTCTCATTTTTCTCTTGTTATTTTCAGTTGTTTGGTGCAAGGGAAGATGCTCGGTGTCAACAAGAACCTACAATTATCTCTATAGATTTGGGAAGGCAAATTTTCACACTTTGCTTTTGTATTTTATTATAGGGAAGGAAAACAATCACTCCTTTAGGGTGAAAAGCCTTGTAAGAACTGTATCTCTTCACTTCTTGGGGAACCTAAGTTTGCTACTCAACCAAGGAAGCATCCTATTGACAACTGTGCCATCTTGGGTCCTTAATGAATGAGTGAATTAATGTTTGTGTACCACAGTATTCCTTCTGTATTTTTAGGGGAGAGAGGGAATAAAAGTAGTTATGTCCCTCCCCCTCTTGACAGTTAAAGACAACTATGGGAAGGATTATCATAAAAACTTGGCTGCTAGGGAATCATGTGTTACATAATACATTGAGATTGTAACTTGAATGATTTTATTATAATTGTCTCTTGCATAGTTGTCAGTTTTTCCTGTCTTTACTCATGTCATATTTGTATCACTGTCACTTTCCTCTTTCTTGGAGGTGAAGCCTGACAAGTTAGCTTGTTGGACTGTGGTCTGTTTCTTGTTCTGGCACTATCTTGCTGATTATCTATTGACAAATGACTTCTCTTGATGATATATCAGTTACCTGCCTTTAAACTGGAGTTGTTTAAATTTACTGTGAGATAAGAATGGTTCTAGGAGACCAAAGCTTTCTTGGCTGTAGGTCTTAGTGGAGTATGGGGAGTTCAGAGAATAATCTTTACTTTCTCTGTTTCCACCAGAGGGAGCAAATTTTTTTTTATCTGAAAATGGGCAAAAATTACATAAGTTACTATTGCCCTTCATTTGCCATAAAACCAGATAACCGAAGTAGGGAAATAGCTGAATGGGTGAGATAGAAGATTGCCTAGGACAATATGTGAGTGTCAGCTTCTTGTGTGGATTGTCTAAGAGAGTGATCTTGAGATCCCGAAATATGGTCTGGATCAGGTAAGATAACTTCAGTGATTATCATCTAGATAAGAGAAGAAAGAGTATAGCTCCAGCCTGCTAACAGTACAGCTATGGGAAGACGTCTAGACTGAATAAAATGTCATACTTAGTTATGCACTTCACTTAAAGTCCAGGATGTAAAGATAAACAATGTTTTTTCAACAAAGTAAAAAAGAATCCTTGCTGTTTCCACACTTCTCTTGTTTTGTTTTTGTTTTTCCCACAGCCTAATTTTAGCTTTTATTTGAATAAGCTTGCTCATTTGTGTAGAATAAATAGAATTTTCTACATGAGTGCCATCAACCTTCAAACATTCTAAACCTAGCTTTTTTTGAATAAGAATAGGCATAAAAATCTAAGTCCTCCTACATGTGAGCTGTATAAACCAAATGAACTTCCTTCGTTTAGTGATCCCAGACCAGTCAGCTGCACCTACATCTTTGCGTCATTTTCTGCATACACTTTCTTGTGCAGAGGGTTACCCAAGTTGCTTTCAACCTGCCCTTAATGCACTCAGTTTCACATAAAAGTAATCATCATTGACATATGTTGAGCCTTCGTGTTTCACCTTGTTGCCTTCAAGGAGTGTGGGCAGGATGTTTTTCCTCTCATATGTGTATGAAATACTTATTTTTTTTATGTGGTGTCAAGGTATATCTACAGTGGTTTTTTTTTTGTTTTTTTTTTTACTTTATTTTGATGCTTTGGAGATGAGCCACAGCTGGAGTCTAAGTAGAAGACCAGGCTTGGAGGTGGTGTAGGGAATCATTTTGCTGAGAAGCAGTATGTGCCTGATTTGCCTGCAGGGAACATCTGGATGTGTGTTCTGATTAGATTTCTGTTATTTCACAAAGTTTTGGGCACTAGTGATGCTTTAGCCTCCCTTATTTTCTGCCCAGATAACCTAATGTAGCTTCCTTAAGACTGAAATCTTTTAGTCTGATTAAAAACCTTTTTGTATAAACATGGATTGGTAATAAAAAGTTTGTCCTGCATAGTTCTCCAGAATTTAGATGGCGTAATATTTGTCTTAAGCATTATGAAACCATAAAAAAGGATAAGGTGAAGAGTGTCCCAAGCTTTATTCTTTCACTGTTGATTCTTAGACCCTGGTGTGCAGCTGGGAAATATAGAGTAACACGTTACTGATTTTTCTGATGTGACCCAGGAAGCTTATGAGCAACAGAAGTGAGTAAAAGTAGCATTCATGGGCGTGTGAAATCCAAATACTGAAGATAAGGGAGTGGTAGGATAAGAAAATTGTGTCACTCCCTTGCCCTGTGTGTTCCTTATCTGCTGCTAGCGGTGGCCAGAAGAATGAAGGAAGGGTCACTAGCAAAGTGTGATCTCCCATGACAATAGTGGGTGAAAAGAAGCTGGGAAAAAGAAAAAAGTCCTAGTCTCCATTCTGTATGTGCTGTTCTCAATGTTTTGAATTGCTTGGTTTTGCTAGCAATTTTTTTCTGGTTTCTTAACTTCTCTTTAAACTGTAGTGGAAGGGAAGGTCATCATCATCACCATAAGGGTCCTCGTCTCTGCACTGACACCTCTTCTAGATTTTGGCATTAGTGTTTAGGTGTTGACTTTACTCTCCAGGTGTTGTTTGTTGAAATTACTCTGCAATGAAATGTGCAGAAGAGGATTAGACTGTTGGGATAAGAGGAAAAAACTCAGCAAGAGAAAGTAACTATATTGAAGAAAGGCATGGAAGCTGTAATTAATAGAGTTGGGAAAGGGGAAAAAACCGAACACTGGTTACAGCATTGGAAAAGAGCCATCTGTTCAGTGGCAGAAAGATTTAGTTCAAGAAAGAAATGCTGTTATTTAATTCAGGTGCATGAATATTGTTGTGAGGATGTAAAGTATAGAGCTACTTTAATTCTTTAATTTTTAGGGAGTCTGTAGTGAATTTTCATTCTGATACCCAGTATAAAAGTGAGTGAGAGTATGTGTTCTCCAGGTTTTTGTGAAGCAGTGGAAAAACTCAAAATATAATTACAACCCGAAGTTTCTACAGTAAATATCTAAAATAATCTACCTGAACAGCCTATACAAAACAGCTTTGTTTTGTCAAATTGTTTTTCCCATCCTTAGGCAATTAATTCGGGTGGTGTAAGTGTGAACACTTACTGGCCTGTGTTCACCGCAGTACAAGCCATTCTGAATTCAAAGAGTGATTCAGAAATTACTACAGAAATACTGCAGTCATAGGATGTTGAAAAGAAATACTGGAGTGCCCAAAGAACAGGCTAATAAAGAAAAAATCAGTAAGGCATAGGGAAGATGACAAGAGTTGTTTATTTACTGAGTACATGGTTACCACTGTGTTGCTTGCTGTTCTTGAAGCGTTAGTGCTGTAAACATGCTGTATCGCAGCTATGTACATCTTTTCCCTCTGTGGGCTTTTTCTTGGGTACAGTACTGACTTAAGAGCTCTGAAAACTGATAAAATTGAAATAAACAATTTATCTTTATCATGCATTTGCTCTGATATTTGTTGACTTTAGCTCCGGTTTACCTGTTCCTGTGTTGACCTAATGAAGCACTATGACATATCCTTTGCAGCCTTGATTATGTCACGTTGTCTTCACATTCATTATTTTGACTGATGTGCACTTTTCCTGAGTAACAGTTTCTCAGTTGTTTTTTTCTCCTTATTTTCCAAGCCTTTGAAAGAGGGGGTCTAGACTATGGAGTTTTATTCTCTCCTGGAAGATGAGAAAAACTGCGCATAGCCAGGTGAAGACCTGTTTACTTAATGTGTGAATCTTAGTGTTCAATTTACAAAGAATGTTGATACAATTCTTCAGTATGGATATTTTGTGTTCCTTCTTTCCTTTGGGAAGCACTTTAAATTCAATATTAGTTATCATTATTAGATGTTTAGACTTATTTAAGTGGACAGAGCTGTTCAGAAGTTTCAATTTGTCTGCAAATTTAGATAAATGCTAGTTATGCCTGCTTGTTTTAAATGATGATGTCAGCAGCTAAGCTATCTTTTGCAAATGAAAACATCCATAGCTCTGCCTTACATTCTGGAATAATATATCCAAGGGTGAAGAAGCTGTTCTGGTTTGGCTGAAATGGTATGGTTTGCTGTAGTTGGGATTTTGGTATTTACTTTTACTTCTATTTGGAAGTCACCTAAACTGAAGAGGAAGGTACTCTTGTGCTGAAACATGGCTTGTGAGCATAATGATTGTAAAACTACAGTGATATATTCTATGCTAGGAATGCCATCTGTATAGATCCTTCTTAATCTTTCTGACCTGCCTTCTGACTGAGCAGTGTTCTTGGTTCTACTGCCCTGTCAATCATTCATATATATATATATATAGCTATAAAAATTCAAGGAAGACTAAACATGTCACTCAAAGTGCATTGACAGCCCAAAGCATAATGAATGGGGTTTATTATTATTATTCTTATTATTGTTATTCACAGTAGAAAAGCTGAAAAGAAGTTAAGTCTGCCACAAACTTTTTTGGAAAAGTTTGTTGGAAGCCCAGTGATGGCTACCAGATCTGTAGCCTTAGAACAGATTCATGAATGATTATCTGTAATGGAATTGAATGTAAAAAGTTAGGTAAAATATCTTAATATAGAAGCCTAATTCTAAATATTAGTAAAATATTATGAAAAAATGGAATTCATGTGAGAAGCTGTAACAGCTTGAAGGAGTGTCCATTACTTCTGCAGGTTGCTGTGTGTTGCAAATGTTTACAGGGCTGTTGTGGTGGTGCTTGGAGGCTTCATGCAGGGGGTTCCCAAATTGAGAGGAGCAGGAAGATAATAGACATGGAGGAGTAGAGACTGTCTGAGGTGAACAGTAATTTGTTCAAGGGAGAGCATGGTGAAATCCTTTTAATTTCATGTTGGTGTGGTTTTTTTTTGGTTGTTTTTTCTTTTTTTTTTTCCTTTCCATGGAGAACACTGAGAACCTGACTGTTTTAAAGATGGATAATATTTGTTTTACTTGCTAATTAAATTGACTACTACTGTTACTGTATTACTGCAGGTTATATAGACAAGAGTGTTACTTCCTATGTTTTGTTGCTTATTTTAAGATGAATTTCAGATTTTCACGTATCAGCAGGATATAAGAGTGCTGTAGAAGTGCTGAGGTAGATATTAATGGAGAAAATATTCCTTGTTACCTTTGGGAAGGATACCTTAGAAGATGTTCGTTATTTTGCTTTATTTTTAAATAGCTAGGGAAGTGAGTAACTTGTAAAGTTCTTACAAAATATCAGGCTCTGTAGTGGTTCTCTGACCATTAAGAAAGACTTGCTGTTCAAATATGCTTTTGAACATCTTGTATACTGCTGATGCTCATGTGATGAAGAGTAGAGATTTTGAGGTTAATCACTATGTGCATGTGCATTGGGTAAGTGTGATAAAAAGCCACACATCTGAAAGCTGTAGCTGAGTTGGTCTTTCTTTGGAACTATGTTTTGCCAATGTAATGCCAGGCTGTTGTGTTTTGATGCTTGTTTGTTTTTTCCTGGCAGTCCTCTGCAACCCTTAACTGGCCAAACCAGTTTTTGCTCCACAGAAGCAAGTGTTGTCGCCCTGATTGTTTTGTTTTCTTCTCTCCTCAAAAACAAAACATACAAGCAAGAACCCCAATCCAGCATTCTTACTGGATTCTTAACTTTTGAACCAACCTTGCTTCCTAGATTTTGGCTATTCCTGTGAAAAAATAGTCTAATTACATATAACAGCTCAGTATCTATAACACAGACCCCTTAAGAGCTGATCAGAGAGAACACCCATCAGCTGATGTCTTCCATTCCTTAATGAATTGGTTTGGGTTGTTTTCACTAGAAAATGTGTACATTGACGTTTCATTTTACGTCTTTAGTCATACAGTTTTGCTGAGAGTAATTCTGAATAATGATTTAGTAAGCCCCGTTTGAAAAAGCTTATTCGATTTGATGCTCATTTGTTGCACAAACCAGATTATGAGTGCCTACATCATGTTCTTCATGATGTTCTTCACTCTCTCCAGCGTATTTAAGAATCACAAGGTAGAAATTGGAAGTTAATGCTGGAAATAGAAATACTGTTATTAACATATATCATGACTGTCTTTGTTTTGGACCGAAATGAGCTTGGAAAGAAAGTGTTCAGGATCTGATGAGTAAGTTCTTACAGTTGCCAATAAATTCATACATAAATGAAGTATATTCATGCAACAGTAAAAAGCTTTTGCAAGTGTTGTTATAGTTGATTAACGCAAATGGCTAGAGTGTGGACTTCAAGGGAGTGGCTGCTATTAGGGGGGGCTGTACTTGGAAGTCTCATCTGAAAATGAGTGTCCCTTTGTGGGTAGGTACTGTATAAACATGCAGTAACATGGTCTTTACTACAAAGAGCACACTGCCTTAACATAAAAACATCTCCCATGCTGATACTGCCCCAAAATAAACACTGCTGCTTATCCTCACTTTCTTCATATTTCACCTGTGAACTGAGGTTGAGACTTCATGGCAAAAATGTTATTTAGTTACACTTTCATCACGTTATTATTTGAACCAAATGTGCATTTGAAAGCATTACCACAAGATCTATGAGATTAATTCCCGTTTCTTCCTATTAGTTAGAGAAGAAATGTTCTTCCAATTGATCTATTGAGTTTTTCAACTTTATCAGGTACCTATGTCACTGCCTCCAGACTCCTGTTTCTGATGTTTCCCAATAAATTGAAGAAAATTACCAAACGCTTAAATTTTGATTCTTGTCATGGAATTAGTTTTCTCAGTTTTCACGCAGTTTTTTGGTGTGTGTGTTGTTTGGTTTTTTTTTTTTCTAATTTTAATATCAGTGCAGTAATCTTCAGGAAATAGTTGGAAAATTGAACATTGGTTTAAAATACTAGTTATTCTCACTCTTGAGTTCTAAGTGGTTTGGCAGTAGGCAGTTAGTGGATTACTGTGCAAGCTGTTTGTTCCTTTTCTTTTATACTAGATGGAGGTTAGAAATTGGGCAAAAGATGATCCATCTGTACTGCTATCTAGTTGCTATGGAGAAACATCAGGTCTCCTGTGTTATACATAGCTTTTTGTGAACATCTGTAGACATTTTTAATTCCTTAACTGACTGACTTGGTGGAAAAGGGAAATGGTTTTAACCTGACTGACATCAAGAACAGGAAAATAATGACAACTGAGGCTTCGTTAATTGTGATAAGGTTTGGCAATTTTTGGCAAGTATATGTCAACAAATATGATATTTGGAGAGGTTTGTGTTTTTACAGTGTCGCTGCTAATAAAATAGCCCTATACATTTAGAAAAAAAAATAGTATCAATGTCTCAGCTTTAAGATCAGTGCTTCTTTTCCAGGAAGAATGTACATTATTTTACTTTGATCTCATAGTTTTTGCAAGAGCTCTTTTCAAAGAGGTGTTTCGGTTCATTTTTTTTTTTTTAATATCTTTTCTCTCTGAGACCGATTGTTCTTGAATATAGGGCCATAAAATGAGAGAATGGGAATGCTGCTCAATGCACCTTGCACACTAGTCCTTGTCAGAAAGGGAGGAAGCACATGTACAGTAACTTCATTTCTGTGGTAGAATGGTGGACCTAATTGCTCTAGACAGGGAGAGAAGTAATGCTGGGATCTTGCAGCTCTGGAAAACTGGATTCTGTGGAGGAAACGTAGCATGGTGTGGCGAGATGGGGAAAACCCACTACGTTTTTGACTGCAGAATAATTGTCTCCACAGGTTTTTGACTATTACATGTGAAGCCTCTTACATCCGAAAACTGTTGGTTTAGGCTCTGTGCATCAGGTAGACTTCAGTGCTTCTGCTTATATTTTGGTGACCTTTTTCCAAAGCCTCTTGCATCAACAATAAAAACTAAAATGCCTGGTGGTTTTTTGTTGGCTCTTTTTTATTTTATGAATGACTTAAACAGAACAAAAAAAAGAAACCAACAAAAAACCCACACAAGCCCAATTAGACAAGCCAAACCAAAACAAACCCACGTTCACTTTCATTTGTCAAAAGCATCTTATTGAGGCCACAGGCGTTCATTGCAGTTAACAGGTTTGAATAGTTTTTTTTCCCATCTTCTGATCTGAGAAAATTTGTTAAAACTGAGAAAATTAGGGTACAAAAAGAAGATATAACTTTGAAAGAGTTTGTGTAGGTCACTGCAGAAGATATTGTAAAATACTTTTTTCGGAATTTTAATTTGGTGCTTCACCTGTCAAACCACTATTTCTTTTGTAGGTTAATTTATTGTCCCTGGTGTACTTCTGAGTGCCTCTCAGTGACCTGCTAGAGCTAGTAAGCAAAACTCTGTACTGTAATATTGCTGCTTCTCAGTGGATTGTAGGCTGTGTGGGCCACTGTGATTAATTTTTGCTATCCAGTTAGGAATTATCTATATCAGTAAAATTCCCTCGCTGCTTTACTGAATGAAGCAAATGCCTTCTGTGCTGTGAAGCAGCTGGATTCTGGAGGGCTTGGCTGTGACGATTGGCTTTTGATATTAAAATATAGCTGATAAGAAGAGGAAGCTTAGCCTACAATCTGAATTAGTGGATAAAATTGCACAGCAGTACGTTTAAAAATTTGTTTCTTAGGAGAAGTAGTCTTTTCTTCTATATTTCTCTTTAACGTGGACTTAAAATTCTTTTATGCTTTATTAAAGATGCTGCCTATGTCAGAAAGTTGGAAGTTTCTAGCTGTTCAAATCAAATGTTTTGCCAATACTTCCTCTGGATGATGAAAATCCTTGTAGCAGTCTGTGACCTTTTTCTTCTTTTTCTTTTGCTTTATGTAAAGACTTTATCTCTCAAATGCTTTTTTTCCCTTCTACAAAACAACTTTGTTTTTACAAATGTATGGTATAAATAACATACACTTATTTTAGAATTTAAATTTATTTTTAAAAGTTTTATCGTAAACTTTCCATTGACTTTTACACAGGTCACGCAAATGGAAAATTTATGTAGATAGCTTAATGGAGTTAATGGTATGATGGATTTGCATTTTATGTAGCTACTCTGAAGATTGAAACTGTGAATTTGTGCTCATGTTTAATTCTTATATTTGGCACAAATTGTGCCTGTAAACTGTACTAGCTTTGTGACTGGTCTTGTGCCAAAATAGGGGATTTAATTTTTAGATTTTTAAAATACATTCAGCAGGTTCTGTAACAGTTTAGTCTGTGGTATTTAACATGCATCTACATTAATAATTGCTAAATAACCAGTGCTGATAATTTGCATTGTCATTATAAGCTCTTATTTTATTTTATTATGGGTGCCTAACTTTCCTTTACACATTGCTCTCTCTCTGTATGGGACTTTGAGGTGTTAAACTCATTAACAGCTGAGCTGTCAATATGACCTGTACCTGAGGAGATAAAAAATTCTGTGTTTGTTTTCTTATACATGTGCTAAATTATAGCTATTCCAGGTGAAACTTGCCATTCCATGCATCTGTGTCATAAATTTTTCCCTCTGGGAAGACTCAGTTTTAAGAGGATTGGAGCTTTTTTTTTTATTTATTTCTCCTGTAAAACTGGAGCTGCTTATTGGAACAGGTTTTATGACTTTGGGGAGGCGAGTTAGAATTTGGTTTAAAGAATGAATCATGCTACTTTGAGGAATGTGTTGTCTTTGTTCTTTGTGGGTGGTGGTCTCATGTCTGACCAAGGCATGAGGTGTTTGAAAGTTGTGTTTAGCATGTACTCACAATGTTATATGAGCTTGACGTAAATTTTTAAAAAGTAAGAAGTATACCACTCCCAGATGTTGAAGTTACTGTATATAACATTTGCCAACAAAATAACTGCTTGGTGAGGTGCCTGCTTTTTGGGGAAGCTTTCATGATGATGATGTCCAGCTTTGTCCTTGTTCCTGCCCACTTGCTATCTGAATGACTGTTCCGTTTGTCTTCTAGGGAAGCCAGATATTTTTGTGCTCTATTTTAAGGCGAGTTCTGTATTTTCAGTTCTTCCTGTGTCTCGGTGTGTGGGGATACACAGTCAATGTGGATAAAGATGGGAGAGTAATTAGGAAATTAGTATTAGATATTGGCTTTGTTTACTTCAGGAAGTTGTGCACTACAGGGGGAGCGTTTCTGTGGAATGAAGTGGTTGGCACCGAGGATCCAACATTGATGCTGTAATAATTTTGGGAAATACTGCTTTTGCCTAAGTCAGTCTATAGACTAAATGTCTATTTAGCTCTGGAGCAGATCTTCTAGATTGATTTTGCTTGAAAGGAATCAGGTTTGTTTATCTGGACACCACTGTGCAACACATGCCGAAGCATCTGAAGTGAGGATGACGGAGAGGCTTGCTTCAGAAGCCCTCTCCTGATCTGGACTAAAATGTTGTGTAGGTGCGTGCATTGTCTCACTGCTGCAATTGGAAGTGGATGAGATAGAATTTGCGAGCTGAGAGGATCTGTTTCTCTTTCTCTGTCCTATAGTACTGGCAAGGGATTAATTTTAATTCCTTGTGGAAATAACATATTTCTGATAGCTGGAGTGGTAAAATCTGTGCTTTGGGCTGAAGCAGCCACAGGCGATTGCAACCAGAAAAACTTTGACTTAACGGAAAATGCAACGTTCTTACCACTTCTCTTGAAAACATAGGAGACGAGATATTAAAAATGTTTGCCAAGTGAATATATAGCCTGTGATAGCAGATGCTTAGAACTGAGAAGTGTCAGATGAAAATTACTTGTGTGACTGAACATAGCCCAGTAACAGCCATAAACTCTTTGATATGAGCTCCCTCCCTTACGTGGAATACAAATCACTAGTAAAGAGAGTTTTGGTGACCTGGAGAAACAAGATAATGAAAATATGTTGCGGTGATGACTTTCAATTTTGCTTGCATTTTGAGATACTTTGGGCCTAATGTACAGACATGCTGGATATGTAAAATAGCAGCTGAAATTATTTTTTCAAAGTGTAACTCCGGTTAAAGTTCTGGGTGGAAAACTAGGTACTGAGTGTCTGAAATTGGGCAACCAAAGTTAGTGGGAATTTGGGCTTTCACCATTGCATGCCAGTCACCCATCTTTAGAACAGGAATAAGATACTGGCCTCTCAATGTTTTTGCAGAGTTTGCATTTTTTTATGTAGCCTTTCCACATTTTGGACAGATCTGCATAAACGTGTCTATGGGGAAATGTAAGATTTTTGTATTCAGTGTAGGATGCAGATGGTAAACATTTAATGGGTCAAAGGATGAGGGCGAAAACTGAGCAATTGTCCATTTGCTGAACGAAGCAGAAATCCTGCTGGGGAAAATGGAATAAAGCAGCAGAAAGAGTATTATCAGAAGTAGATAAGTATAAAGGCTGAATTCAAGTTGCATGGCTTTCAGATCTTAACTGCTGCAGAGCTTGGTTTTACAAATATATGTTTAAAACTTTAGGAGGATTTGATGTGATACAAGTTTCAAAACCATTGGTGCTCTGTAGCCTGCATTTTGGTGCACTGTGGAGCAAGTGTAAGGATTGGGGTGGTAAGAGCAGCTAAGGAATGCAGGGTGGTGTGTGAATATTGTAGAGATGTCTTTTATGTACCCAAGTATGCATATTTGTGTGCTTTTTGGCACAAGCAGTCCAAAATTACAAGCGGGTGTTTTCAGAGTTGCTTATGAGGAAGACTTTCAGAGAAAGATTGTGTTGCTTAAGTCATTTAGTTGTATCATGGATTGACATCCCTGAAGTTTTACTTGTGGGGTTGATCTGAAGTTATAACCTGCATTTTATTGCTGTTCTCAAAATATTTTTATTGAGGAAGATGTTTTGTATTTGTGGGTGGTATTATTTTGTTTTAGTTTGTGATAGGTGGTTGGTTGGTCGGTTGCTTATTCATTTTGGGGTTTTGTGTGTATTGGGTTGGGTTTTTTTGTTTGTTTGTTTGTGGTTTTTTTTTTCAATGAGATACTGCTTTTCAGGTATAAATATGGTCGTTTAGGGAAACAACTCCAGCAAAAGCAAGTACCCAGGAAAGGCGTCAGCAGGTAGGGAGTGAATAGAGGGCACCTTCCTTAGATTCTCTTGGGATGTTTTTTATGCTTTTCCACTTTCCTAAACCTGCAGGCTCACCCTGGACTGTGACATTCCAGGTTTGTTTCACTTGTGTCTGGTCCTGTGGAGATGATGATACTCATCAGAGATGCCAAGCATTTCTACCCTTTGCCATGGTAATAGTAGGAGCCAGGTGATGAGTGTTCTTCTAGCTGGCTTTGAGAGAATCTGGAAGAGGGGCATCATGAGGTGCCAGTGGGCAAATTGCCTGTAGTGCAACCACAGCAGCGATTGTCTGTACATTCAGTAAAACTTGTGCACTATCACTATGCTCTCATGTCATGCCCACTTTTTTTCGTTTGTCCCCACCTCAGCTTCGCTGTGTGTTTGTACCAATTTTCTCCTGTCTCCCTCTCCTCCTAGTCTGTAAAGAGTGTGAGTTCATTGGGTCAGAACCATACTTTGTGGAGCTTGATAAATTTGTAGCGTAGTTACTATAATAAATATTAAAACTAAATGTCTATACTGAATTAATAATTAATTACCTTGACTTTTTTAAATTTTATTTCTTGCCCTCCTGTTTTAAAACTATCAGTTTGTTTCCCTTTCAGTGGTTCATTAAACTTGATGGTTTTGTAGGAACTTTTCCACTAAATCCACAGGCTCATCCAGAGTAATAAACCTTGCTCTGTTTCATTTGCATCATTGCTTATGAAGGGGAGAGAAAACAGCTCAAGTTATGCCCTGAAAGAATATATCCTCATTTATTTAGGATTTTTCAAATACTGTTAAAAGCATAATGTAAGTGTGGGAGTAAGAGAGTGGATGTCAAAGTGTATGTGTTAGTTTAGTTTAGGGAACTGCTGCCGTTAAAAACAGCAGCCCTGCCTTCTGAGCCTCTTTCCCTGCTGGCACTTAATGCTTCTGTAGCTTGATGTTATGGAAGGCTTTAGGGTGCTTCAGAAAAAGGGAGGGATTGTCCTTGGATTCACAAATAGGGGATCTATGCAATTCTTACATAGATAAGATTTCTATAGTAGTTGGTGTTATTTAGCTTCTCCTTTAAATGTAACTATGTTTGCATACTCTCACACCCTTCCATGTCATTGCCCAAAGTTTGGCTGAAAAATGAGGGAGGAATGGGCTGGCTGAATTATAGTACTGGAGGCATGCACTGTGTTACTGCAAACATCAATATTAGGCCTGCTGTCATCAACATAAAAATAGTGTTGTCACTGTACCCTGTGGTGTTAGGATTAAGTATATATTTCAGCTAAGTGACAGCAAACGGGTTAAACGGCTGTTGAGCTAAAGACTAATCAAGCATGCAGTAAGTGGCAGTTTCTTGTGTTGAAGTGCATATGACCTGAAGGAGTGGTCCCCAAGCTGTTGCTTGTGATGGCTTGGGATGCTGCTGTTAGACACAGACAATTGTTAGGCAGCTTTATGGAAGAAAAAAAATCTATGGAGTGAGAAATGTTCTTTTGTAAATAAAGGAATTCATCTGACTTTTGTATCTTAAGCCAGTTTTGGTATCAGTTGAGGTATTTGAGGAAATTTCTTTATCATGCCCTTACTGTTATTTTTTTTTTTTTTTTCAGGTCACAGTCAGAATGATTCTTTTTGCTTGCTGTTTTTTTTTTTTTATAATTCCACTTTTCCTTTCAATACCCTCATGTCTTTAAATATTTAATATACAAGAGAGATTTTCTATCTTCTAGAATAAATGACCTGAAGGGAAGAGGAATTTGTGAAACTATCCTACTTAAGAGAAGAAAATCCAGTGTGCAGTCAAGCTGTTTACCTGATTACTCACCACTAGAAGTGCACTTTGAGTCCTGTCTCTGAACAGGCCAATGCAGTGATCTCTGTAGCTCATATGCATTTCCTACTCATACTTAATTAAGAAACAAGTAAAAACCCAACCCAGATCTTCGCATTATTAGGAGAGTATAAATGATTCCATGATTGATAAAGTGATTTGGTATATAGACAATTTACAGGAAAATATAATTTTAGAAAAATGTTTTTCTTGGTTCATGCATACATTGCCTCTTCTTTGGTGTATCTTTTCCTCCTAGCTGCTTGGGAGAGCATTGTTTTGTGCTTTAGGAGGGGAGGAGTTCTCAGGAGAAGGTTCTGTAAATTGCTAATGATCTGTGGATTTTCAATACCCAGGTGTGAAAGAAGTTTTTTCTTTTCTTTTTTTTTATGCAGGTCAACTTTGTAGTGTGCCAACTGTTTGCCTTGCTTGCCGCTGTTTGGTTTCGAACATACCTTCATTCAAGCAAAACTAGCCCATTTATAAGACACGTTGTTGCAACCCTCTTGGGCCTTTATCTTGCACTTTTTTGTTTTGGATGGTAAGTTGTACTTAAATTCACTTTTCAAGGACTTGTAGATTTTCATTTCTTGTTTGCAGGGAAGCAAAGTTTTGTTATGAAGAACCTTCTTGCCTGATTCTGTGGGTTTTAGCTGCTGTACAAATGTACAGAAATCGGCTTAAATTTTCTGATGCAGTGAAAATTTTGAAAGATCTTCCATTTGCAAATTGGTGACTAACAGACTGTTTTCCTGTGGTTTTGGGAGAATGGAGCAGGTGCAGTTTGTTGAACTGGTACCAGCATTTCTGTAAACTTATTGGAGAAGTATTGCTTTAAGCACAGCACAGGTGTGATGACTAAGATAGTATTTTTTAAATAATCACTGCATGAGAACTTGCTATATCTTTTTCTGAATATTGAATATAATCTGACATTTTGTAGAAAGAGTGGCTGGAACTGCAGTACTGGTGATGCTCCTAGTAGTATAAAACACCTGGAAAGGAGCTGGCCTTGATCGAGAGGGGTTTTTGTGTGTGTCTATTTTTCTTTTCTGTTTTGGAGTGTTTGTGTGGTTTGTGGTGTGTGAGGGTTTGGTTTTTTTTTTTTTTTTTTTTTTTTTAACACAGATTTTCTGTCTGCTGTTTTTACATCTTGATCTTTCCACAGTGTAGCGAGCCATAATGTTAACAGGACTAATAAAGGGTATGCATTTAGTTTGGGAAAATTTTGGGGGTGTTTTTTCTCCTTCAGAGCTAGCTTACTGAATGGCTCTCATCTTCCCAAACTGGTTTAAGTTTAATTAAGTGCAAGTTTTGGTTTATTGCATGGCAAACAAAGTGCTTCGTCAGCTTCAAGTGTGTATATAAGCCTTATTTATGCTGGCTGTTGTAGAGTATTACTGAACTAGGGGGAGTTAATCAACCTGTTGTGCAGGTGGGAAGATGCACACTGTGTGTACACGCATGTGTCTGAGGACAAATACAGTGTGTGTATATAAATCTTGGAATTCCAAACCAAAGATTTGGCCTATACATTGGCATGTTGCAGAAGCTTGTCAACATTAGTTGACATTACTTTTAAATTTAGGAAAAGAAAAATCAGTAAGTTATAATCATGGAATTTACATATGTGGTTTACTTGCATTTATAATTCCAGATTTCCCAAGTATTTCTTAAAGATTTGGCCATGATATTCTACTTTGAGAGAATGATCTGATGTCAAAGACTTGCAGTCTTAGCACCAAATGAGGAGGAGGAGGATGGGGAGATGGGAGCTACTCTGTGTGGTTTTTGTGAGAGCTGTATAAGCTTTAGAAACACATTCTGTATCCATTGATTTGGAAACAGAAATCATTAATTGTAACTTGTAATTGGAAACTGTTGGCAAGATATTCATATCTGAAATTTGGGGATGGGAAACTTTAGAAATAAACAACCTCCACCCCAACAGGCTTAAAGATTTATGGAAGCCTCTCATGAGCAATATGCCTCAGAAAAGAAATTGGAGACAAATGTTATGTCATAGTAGAAATCCAGAATATTCTAGTTTGCTCTAGGCCACACTTAAAACAATTATTTTAGGAATGGATTTTTGTTTTACAAAAAAGGTTTGGGTATTTTTTTCTTACAATTATGGAACTAAGAGCTTTTTAAAAATGACAAAAAGGAAGAGCATAATATAAGATGTTAAAAGTACATGCTCTTTAGAAAGCTGATACTTCTCTTGTACTTGTGCCAACTCTTTTTACCTGTTGCTCAAGTATGTATAATATGAGCATGTTTTCTGAGGGCTTTATTTTGTTTGATAACCCTCACCACTCCCCAAGGAATCAAGTATATGTGTAGATTAAGATTCCATGGTATACCTGCAGCTGTGTTATAATGTGTGCTCCTGTTTTCTTATGCAGTGTTTATAGATTTGCAGAAAAATCTTATGCATACTTAAATGTGGGAAGCATTTTGGAATCTGCACCCTTTAAAGAATATTTATTAGTCGTTATATTGTGCTTTTCAATTTCATATGTGTTAGTTGTCAGTCACCTTTTGTAGTGCTTATGATGATGTGGGGCAGGAAGAGAAGGGATAATTCCCTTGGGATAATAGCAAATAGCATAAAAGGCCTAGAATAGCCTTTGGTATGTAGCTAAAATTTACTACTTTAGGTTTTATTTAAATTAATCCCTTTTAATTTTTGAAACAGAGATTGAACATATTACTAGTATTAACAACTTTGAAAGAGAAATATTTTCAGAGACGGTAATCTTGTTATGGTACTCCTTGTAAACCCACATTTTTTTCAGACTTTGATATCTTGTGTCCTTTTATCTGTTAAAGAAACAAACTTCTTAAACTCAGGTTTTTTGTGTCATTTCATTGATGCCTGTCTCGGCAACACAGTGTTGCAAATAAGCAGCTGATATGAAAAGAAAAAAGTTGTTGTTTTTTTTTAATTGGCAATTGCTTATATTAAATGTGCATTTGAATTTTGGGTAGTTGTATTTTGGATAAGGCTAGCAGTAGTGAAGCATGGGAGCATGTGCAGATTGGATCTTCCATAAAAAGTCAAAACTTTCAAGATCATTTAATGTCCAAGTGAATAGCTTTCCCTCAGTTGACCATGTATAGACTTTGTAGGATTTCAGCTGGATAGAACCGTGTTTCTTGACAGTCTCTGAAGACGTTTCCTCATGAATAGTTGAGGAGTGACATTAGGAAACTGCTGATAAACTGAAAGAAAACAGTGTCAGTACAACAAAATAGCTGCTTTTTAGACTGCTTTTTATGTGAAAAACTCCAAAGCTAGATAAGTGTGTCACTTGGTGCATGTGTGAGTGCTGCTGGGGCACTAAAGTACCAGCGTGAAAGAGAATCAACTTAACTGAAGACCAGACACTTTTCCACAGTCACTGGCAAAGTTTTGCCAGCAGTGCTTTACTACCTTACTAAAATATAACTCCTTTAAAAAAACAAAACAAATGCTAAAAAACCCAGACCGACAGTGGGCTGGTAGCTTGGGTGGTGAGTGGGGATGGGGGGGAAGGGAAAACAAGAGGTTAGAGTACCTTTGTGAAATAAATCTGTGGGTTCTTGGTGTGTAGCTTTTTTTTGTTTGTGTTTTTGAGACCATCATCACCACCATCCCTTTATCAGCTATTGGTGAGCTGGGGCATAGAGACTGGCTGCACACAGTTATTATTTCTAATATATATACTAACCTTGTGGATACCAAAATATTTTTGGGCCTTACCTCAGTTACTTATTGTTGCAAATGGGTTAGAAGATGAATATGAACTACAACACAATCATGTTATTTACACATAAAATAATGCCAAGTGGAAGTATTATGGAATGTATTCTTTGTATTCTTGTTTATGAGCTGGAGAATTCCAAGTCTGTAGTTTTTGTTCATTACCGCCGTCTGTGCTGTGCTAAAGGGAGTGCTGTAGAAAACCTAAATAGAGCAAAAGGATTTTTTGCAAGCAGTGATGGAGTATAATTTGACAAACATATTTAATCCATGTTAAATAAATAAATGCATGCAGTGTATTATCATTAATGAATATGCCGTGAGGATTTACTTTTTATTTCTTCCCCCTCCTAGGTATGCCTTACATTTTGTTATACAAAGTGGAATTTCCTACTATATCATGATCGTAATAGGAGTGGAAAATATGCACAAGTAAGTTTCTTTTTTTTTTTTTTTTTT
>VXBW01000152.1:462955-476512 GCA_013400375.1 Thinocorus orbignyianus
TTTTCTTTTACAAGAATGCTTCTGTTTAGGAGTTTTTTTGTAACAGTGCGCATATGCCATACTTTTGGTCATGTCATAATATTTCATTATTTGAATTCTGCTAACCATGATTTTATTTCCAGGAGAGAAAATGGCTTAGTTGGGTAGTTTTACCAGCTCTTTGGAATATTTTTGTGTTCTCAGCATTCTGATTTTTCTGTTATTACTTAATGATAAATAATTCTAGATATTTCACAAATAAGTTAATGTAATTTGATAATAGCCAGTGCTACTAGAAGATGTCTGAAGGGAACGGGATTTGAGAAATGTTTTTAGGTACTGCTTGTCTTCTTTTTTTGGTTTTGTTTTGTAAGAATAGCACAGTGTGAATGCTGTCTTAGGTTAAGAATGCTGTTGTAAAATTACATATGTAGGGCATTATTTTATGTTTGCTTGAATGCATGATTAGCTTAGCAGTATCTGAATCCATACAGAATGGCTCTTGTTTCTTTTTTTCAATCATGCTTAAAAGTGGAAAAGACATTTATTTTATTACTGTATGCACATGGTTTACTAGCTCACATCAGAACCAAATTAGGTTCCCACTGTGTTAATTCCTGCATAAATGTTTAGTGAAATAGCAAATCCTCGATTGAATAGTTTCCTGAAGTATGTGGGGCTGTCAGGAAAAATGCTGGTAAAAGAACCGAAAAGGAAAATTGTGTACATTAAAAGTGCAAAGACAGGGTGGCCTTACTTTATGATCCTGCCTGTTGGAACACTCTGCTTCTTTACACTCTGTTACTGAATATAATTTTATTATCTTTTGAAATATGCCATTTTAGGCTTGCTCTTACAGGATTTCCTACAAAGCCTGATTCACTCAAAGTACTGCGGATGTGAGAGAACTTCATTTGGTTGGATGGCTGGTTTATATTCTAATGGCTTATTTGATTAGAAGTTGTTTGAAGCAACTTGTCCATATCAATTTCTCTTTAGATGTGTAAAATGTAAGTTATAAGGTACATAGCTTGGTATTTTAAAAGGAATTATTAATGTGGTTAAATGCTGCAAAGGGAAGTACCAGGCAGGAATACTTCAGTCTTTATTGTAAAAAAATTATGTAGGTTTCTTATAAAAGGAAATTTAGCAGTGGTTTACTTCCCTAATAGTGAGAGGTATGTTGACATCCATGCATTTTAATATTCCTGCATTGGAGCGAGGGAACATACCAGCAGGTTTGGTAACTGATCTCCAAAAATGTTTGGTGTGCTGTACACAACTGTCTACATATGTTCTCTGTTACTCTTGGTTACTGGGGAGATGAGAGGGTAAAAGCTAGATTTAACTACTGGGCTTACATTGCTCTGTCACAGTATGAATGAACATGCCACTGGATAAAACTAGAAAGTTCTTCTTTCAGTGGAGGAAAAAAGTGTAACAAATAGAATAACTTGTTCCTTGAAGTTGTAGACAAGGCTTGGGTGCTGTATGGGAAGCTTCAGGAGCCATTCCAGGCGTTCCAGGCAAGAATGTACAAGCAAGGTTTACTCTCTCCATTGCCACAGTATCTCAGAAGGGGTGATGCCTCTTGGCACCCCTGTATGTCTGTACCTTTTACTGAAGGAATGCACTACGTACTCCTAGTTCTCTGCTATGAAAATGCCACTCACATCTTTATATTTGGCAGTTGGAACAGAAATAAATGTGAATGACCCCTCTCCCCACTTAAATGTTTTTCTCAGGCTACAAATGTGTCTCATGGGGTCCGGGGGAGACTTAAGGTTAAGTGCTGTGTAGTGGGATGCAGCTGGTGCCAGCTGGCCTCAGAACTGAGAAGGGCTCCATCAGTGTTTTACTGGGTGTTGTGTGTATACAAGTGCTGTGATTAGCTGTATATATACACCTGCATATCCCAAGTTTTGGGATATACTTTGTATGTTATAGGGGGACGCATTGGCTGGCAGTCCTGGTTAGAGGTTACCTGCGTTTTTCATAAGCTTCTTACTCTTGGAAACTCTAGAACACCAAATATCTATACGTAATGTAAATATGGGATCAGTTCATTTTTGTATGGGAAAAGCACTTGTGTATTGTACAAAATATCTTTGTCTGTTATCTAAATTCATTTGCTGAATTAAGTTGCCCTCTTCTTTTCTCTGCTGTGCTTGGTATACTGCTGACTTCATAAAAGCATGGATTAGGAAAACCATTATCCCTTTCCTTCCTGCTTCCCCCACCCCCTAATACAGTTCCTCGATCCCTCCAGCCTCTGTTAATATTGCTCAAACAAATAAGAGGCAACTGAAGTTCTTAGGCTGTTCATCAATTCATCTGCTGTGCACTGAGTATACTAGCTTTCCTTACCACCTGAAGCAAGCAAAGGTTTTTGATAAACTTCTGTCTTCTCCAGAGCAGACTTGAAAGTCTGGTGCTTGTACTCTTCTAAACCTCTGCTGCTTTCTTAATGTATTCGTGCTGGATCGTAAAACTCTCTGCTATACAAAGCTTCTATCTTTGTGTTTTTCCTGAGGGAACTTAACCTTGTGCAGCTATTGTTTCTGGGTTGGTCTTAACACATGATATGTTGGGGGTGGGGGGCAAAAGAAAAAGATAAAAGGATGAATAAACCATAAGGAATAAAACTTGAGGGAACCAGGATAACTGACCATATTAAAAGGGAAGGAAATGCTATCTTTTAATTTTAGCAACTTTTAGAATATAAGTTACGTAGCAGAAAATGAGTTACCTGAGACTTGGGTTTAACTAAAATGGAATTATTTTTTTTTTATATCAAAGTCTTTCTTAAATAATAGTACTTTAGATGAAAGATGGAGTGGTAACACTAGCTCTCCTGCATGATTCAAAAGCTCTTATCTTTTAATTTATGACTAAGCTATCTTAATATTTATTCAGTGCTTTCATGGCTCAGTTAATTGTGAAACTGGAAAATGTGTATGAACAAGTTCTTGATTCCAGTGAATTTGCATTTGGTAACCGATGTGGTGCTTCACTGAAGTCAGTAGTTTCCTCAGTGACTTCACTAACAAAATATAAAAGTCCTAATTCTGTCAGTATAGAAAATAAATCTGTTGATTTAAAATCATTCCTATTAAACTGTTCACTTAAATTTCTTAAATGTAGAAATGTAAAATCAAGTGGTAGACATGCTATCTGCTGTCTAATATCTTCTCTGTTATGCATAAAGTTGCAGGTTGATACTTTTCTTCTTCCAGAAGTCTGGAGTTGAACTACTAAGACTTAAGGAGGTTATTTCTGGCTTTAGAAGAAAAAAAGTCACTTTACCATTTTCTGGTATATACAAGTTTTGAAAAGTAAATTAATGAAGGACTCAGAGACCTGAGATAGCTAATAGCAATAAATACATAATGAGCTGATGTATGTGCCACAAGGACCACAAAGATGATGAAGGGACTGGACCACCTCATCTATGAGGAGAGGCTGAGAGAGCTAGAACTCTTCAGCTTGGAAAAGACTCAGAGGGATCTTAGCAATGCACATGAAGGCACGTGCAGGGAGGGAGCCACGTTCTCAGTGGTGTCCAGTCACAGGACTAGAGGCAGCGGGCACAAACTGAAACAGAGAAGGTGCCTTCTGAACAGTAGGAAACATCTTTACTGTGCGAGATGTTGTGGAGTCTCCCTCCTTAGAGATATTCAAAAGCTGCTTGGACGTGGTCCTAGGCAGCTGCCTCAGGGTGGCCCTGCTTGAGCGGGGTGTGGGGTTGGACCAGATGATCTCCAGAGGTCCCTCCCAGCCTCAGCCATTCTGTGGTTCTATTTTATTTTGATACACATACAGTTCTTTGTACGTACATATGCTCAGGCATGCGAGCTGATTGAACGTGTAAAGAGATACTTGAATTTGAGTAAATAAACTTTGTATATTTGTAACTGGTCTGACCCCTGTGGAGATGGTTCCTGGTCATCCTTTGCCTTGGGGTTTGGGAATACTAGTCCTTGATAAATTCACTTCCGTGTCCTAGCTGAAGTCTGGATAGAGCAATGCCTTACTCCTTTTCCTTCGCTCCTTGCTGTGGTTTTGACAAGCAGTGGGAAATTGGGTGAAGGAGCGGCAGAGGAGACTCAATGGTTTGATCTTAGAAATCTCAGATTAAGAGGCAGGTAAATCTTGTTCATCTGAGTGAGCTAATTGAATCAGCATGTAATTGAGGCACTTAATTTGTCAGTCAGGTGTTTAATAGTGCTGAATGTCATGACTTCTTGATAGACAAGTTTGACTGTTAGTTAGTCTACAACTTAGATTGCTGTGAAAATTGTTAGGTATTGTTTAAGAGTTATGATTTCAGTGAAATAAAAAATGTATCAAGCAAACTTCTCTCACTTATCCTGCAAGTTATGGGTTGTGTTTTCATAAACACTTTTGTATCTTCAGATGTGAGAATGTTCAGAAGCCAGAATAATTTTTGAAAATGTGAGTTAGGCTGTTTTTTGAACTTCTGTGTTTTCCAAAGGCCCCTGATCAAGGTGAATGTAAGCTTGCTGTGGCATTTTGGTCTTTTTTTTTTTTTTTTTTCATTTGTTAGTTTTGGTGGGTTTTTTATTACTGTGGGTGTAGCATTTGATGATAATCAAAATCACAATCATTGAAAGTGTCTTAGTCTATGAAGAACATACATGATGTGGATAAAAAAATCACTTTAATCCATTTTTTCTAATTAGTCATCATCAGGTCAGCAGACTAAGATGATATTTAATGATCGCCAAGAGTTTGGCCAAGAAATGCAAATCTTGGAATGAAAACCTGCCAATATAGATATAGTCCTTTGAAGGCTCAAGGGCATCCAGGCAACTGTAAATGATCTGGTATAACTGCTCAGTTAAAAAATTGTAATTTGTTTATGTAACTTGAATAAAAATGTCTGGTTTGTAGGTAGCTGCCAAAGGACAGTGGACGTAGCACTGACAATACCTGGTTTCAGAATTTGAAGTGTTAGTAACCGTGAGCTCTTCTTCATATTCAAACACAATTTTTCTGAGTTTCTTCCTCTGCAGTTAGTGCAAATATTATAAACTAATTTGAAGTTAAAAAAACTAGTTGAGGGCTGAAAAATATTATGTGTGTTTTTATCATTCAGCAAAGGATAAATTCAGGATGAAGGAAGATGAGATCTAGTGGTTCTATAGCCTTAAATAACACAAAGATTGAAAAAACAAGTATTGTTACGTCGGCTGCAAGCAGGAGTGGTTTTTGTTGTATCAGATCTATGTTAAATGCCAAAAAAAAAAAAACCCTGTTAAAATTTTATAATTATAAACTTTGATTAAAAAGAAATGAAAAAGTGATTTTTCTTTTTGTATAGATGAGAATCAAATACAAATTAAGCAGTATAAATTCTACAGTATGCATAGAAATCTTACAAATTAGAAATATACCCTATTAGAAATATACACCAAGGCTAATGGGCTGTATTTAGGAAGTTATTTCAATAGTTGCCAACTAAACAGAATCAGTTTCGTATTTTGAAGTGGTATCCCCAGAGAAGAGGGATTGCACTTGTTGATTTCCCTTTAAGAAAACGTAGGTGGTCATTATGTGTGTCTGTCTCAGCATGAGCGGTGTAGCTAAAATAGCTAATGCAAATATTCAATATGTAAAAAAGATCATCATGCTCTCTTTGTTTTCGAAAGTAGTGATAACATTGCAGAATTTTGTCCTGTTCCAGTAGCCAGGACTGAGGAATGATTTGGAAAGACTGAATCTCATGTGAAGAGCCACAGCGCTGATTTCAGGGACTGAAAACAAGTATACTGTTAGGAACCTTACTGGGTTATCAAGGAACTACAAGACAGTAAAGTGTTTAGATTGGAGATAAAAGTGCAGAGGACTTCTATTATAGCAGACAGAGCATTACAAACAGTTAATGGCATTTTCTGCTGTCAGAAATACTAATATGGCTCTATGCAGAAGGGTGCTTTACCTTTCTTGTTGAATTGGTTCGTTGGTCTGTTCTGTTTGTTTGTTTTGTTTTTTTTAATAGCAAAGCGTATGGTCTAGCTGCTAGATGGTCTTCCTAGTTAAATAAAATCTTTGAGGTTTTGCTGGAGTAATGGCAAAGACTTATTTCTTCTTTGTTTGCAGAGGTGAATGTTTGTGGTTTTTTTTTTCTTCAATAATGTAGTTTGTCTTATATATGCACATTAAAAAGGTGAAACCAGAGTTGAAATACAGAACTATCACAGATAACTGAAGCTTGTGATCTGAAATAGGCTTCATATTTTCATTGAAATTTCTCATGGCTGTTAATTTTGACCTTAACTGCCATGTCTCTTCTTTATGTGGTTAAATCAGAGGATCTACTTGAATGTCTTAACTTGAGTTAACTTTGCAGATGAGAGCTCTGCATAACTCAGATCTTTGTGTGTTGCTGCTGGTACCGTGGCAGTGTGTGGGAATAGGACTTGCATGGGGCATAAGCTGTAGTTCTTTGAAGTTTAATAGCTGCCTCCCAAATGCCCTTTGCATCATTTCTACATCAAATTGCTCATCAGAAAACATATAGTTTAAAACTGACCTACCAAATTTAAAAAACAAAACAACAACAAACCCCACTATGCACCTATTTACTTCACTGGAGCTTGAAAATCAAGATTAGTAGTGCTAGAGGCTTTGTGATTTATTTTTTTGTTGTTCTTGAGTATGCTTTATTGACTTATTTATCTTTGTAATTTATTATGTATTTGATTTTTCTGATGCTTACCTAGAGATCAGGCTTCTGTAAATTGAAGAGTGTGGATGGAAACACTGACTAGTACCAGGCACTGGTTCTCTGTGTGCTGAAGATTTGACTGTTACAAAAATAGCCACGTAAATGGATGGCTGTCTTCAGTGACTTGAAAAGTGAGCACTTGTTGTAGTTAACAGCTGTGAAGGCATTTTCTAGTAATCCGTATGAATTTCTTTTGAAAGTATTTGTTTTAGATAGCTATTGTAAGTTCATTCACTTTGATAACTTCCTGCAACTCTCTTGGCTGTGTTTGGATAGAACTCAATGCATTCCTTAAAACAGTAAAGGAATAAGTTGAGAAATAACCTGGCATATTATTCTTCTCAAAATTGGAATGTTTGAATGGAAAGGCCTTTATTGATCATAAACTGTGTAATTACAGAGTGAAAATAGAACTGGACTTCTCTTATCTTTAGTACCTGTCATTTTTGCCTTATTTTAAAATGAAGATTAAATACATTTATTTAATCCTTGTTTCCTCCTCCCCTCCTCGTGGAGAAAGAAGGAAGGACAGGAATCATGTAACGTCTACAGCTTTGTGAAGGCTGGAACTTAAGTAGAGAGGCTAATAAAGATAAACAACAATGCAGAATAAGGATTTTTGAAGTGTAACCACTTCCGTTTTAGTACAGAAAAGACGTATGCTGTCTTAATGCAACTAAAAAAACCAAACACTGAGTATATACTTTGGATTTCCAGGGAGAAGAGTCTAAATTAGTCTGGTTTTAATAAATTCCCTCCTTCCTGTTTTTAACTTTATTGACTTGGTTGCGGATGTTAGTCAAAGAACAGACTTCTCAGAAGAGCAGGCATTTTAACAATGTTGTTGGCACGTAAAACCTCTATCATCACACTTCAGAAAAAAACTCAGGTGGAAAAATTTTTGGGCTTCTGTTTCATGAAGTAGCTATGCGTTATCATATATTGATGCTTTCTTGAGAGTTCTCTTACTTCCTTGAACTTTAAATTAATAGGTAGTCTTTTCACACTATGTACTTAGTTTCTATAAGTATACAGAGAACAACCTTTTCTGGGAAAGAAGCAGCAGTGTACAATGGCTGGGGATGTTAGGTGTCTGGTGGGACTGAGTAGTTACTGCTTTTGGCTTGCATAAATCTCTCTCTCTATATATTTTTTTTTTAATCTCCGTGCTGAGAGTGAAGCTGAGCACAATCAATCAAGGCAAAGAAAATTGATAGTGAGGGTAAAGCCATGTTTTCTGGGCTCTGTATTTGTCTGGTAATCTCTGAAACTATAGCATCTATATAGATATTTCTTCAAGGCACATTACTCTGGCTGTCATGCTGCCAAGCAACTTGACTGCTAGCAAATGAGCTCTGAGTCATGGTATCATTGCTGCATGGTTTATTACCTCAACAAACTATTGATGTCAAATAAATCAGGCTCCCTACAAAATGAAGTGGCAGAATAAATTGTACCTAGAAGAGTTCAGTGAAAGCCGTGTTCTTCTTCAGCTCCTGGCAAAGACTGCTGCTAATAAGAGTTGATTAAAAATTCTGGTTGCATGGCTTTGACTGAATTGAACCAGTGGTGTTTGTGATGGAGAGGTTAGATGCGAAGATTCTGTATATTATGGTCAACTTTCTTCTCTAAGTGCATGATTCTGCATATTTTTTTTATTCTTCAGTGAAATATCTTGAGACAAATTTCACTTGAGTAATTATGACAAGTTCAACAAACAATCATTTCATTGTTCTTAATGGAACTGTTGGCTGTAAATTATGCAAGCCAGTTTTGCTGCAGAACTACAAATGGTGTTGTGTAAAGTGTCTGAGTTGGAGCTAAAAGATACCTGAAGAAGTAAAAGATAACAACTTTTTTTGTTATGGAAAAGAAATCTGTCTTGTTTCCTTTAAGGATGGATATAAGTAAAAAGCATTGATATTTAAAAAATACAAGCTGCTTCAGTTTAAAATCCAATGTCTCAATTAAACATGTTAATAAGTTTTGTATAGCTTTTCAAGCTGATTGGGTTTGCAGATCAAATGCCTTTTCTGGAAGATGAGACCACAGAGTAGCTGAGGAGGGAAGCGTTTCCGAGTTCATACACACACACTCACCCCCTGCCCTGTTCAAAGCAGGATCAGCTGGAGCAGGTTGCTCAGTGAAACCCAAGTCTTCCTTAATGTGAACGTGATCCTGGGTAGCTCCAGTTGTCATAAGCACGCTAGCCATTTCCTTTTGGTGTCTTGTCTCAGTGTCTGTTACAGCTTAAAATTTATGTGAGGTGGCTTCACGCAGCTTAGTTTTCTGATCTGAGCTTGCTACAAAAGCTTTTGTTCTTTAATATCTCCCTACCCAATAACTACACAGTATTGTCAATTTAGTTGTTAACTTAAATGTATTGGACTCATTTCAAAGTGATATAAAAGAAGTGCAATTGAGACAATTATTTTGGTAGGAGGAGACTGAGTTAGGCAGCAAGTGGTAATAGTCTGTCTTCCTGCCCTTCTTTTTTATAAGGGATAGTATCAATAATAAAAAGGTTGGTAAGGGTGAAGCACACAAAGCAAAGATTATGCCAAGAGAAAGTATGTAACTCTCGAGTCTTTAAGTTGGTAGAAAGATCTGGAAGCCAGACTGAGTAGTAAATAACAGAGGGGATATTTGACACTTCAAGTTTGGTTTTACTTTCAATTTACCTCTCAATTGCATTTCAAAACAAATGTGTTTCCAGTATTCAAACAAGAAATCCATTCTTTTCTTCTGTGCCATGGGTTGATATGCAAGGGATTTACTCTCTTCAGTGTGGGTGAATTGCCTGGAAGTTTTAAGAGGGCTATACATAAGACCTTCCTATATCCTTGTATGTCAGCTGATGTAGTTTTTTGCTCAGAAGCTTACTGGTTTATGATAGTAAATTTCAGGCTTTGCTGTATTAAAGTTGGACTTGATTATGTTGAAAGAGAAGTGGGTAAATGAAGATACTGTGAATGACTCTGGGACTCCCATCTTAAATATGACTTAAGTGATGGTGGAGCTTCTGGTGTTCTGTTTTCTGGGAAGTTTTTGGCTATGTGGTGCTTGTTTGCTGTGTGTCTATGTCTGGTAAGAGGAGGCAAATACCTTGCACAATGTGGTGTATTGTTAATCTTCAAAACTGGGGATGAAATGAGAAATGCTTAGTATAGCCAAGTGCGAGGCAGTTTGCATAGTCATTATTAATCACAGGCACAACAGGAACTGTGAAGTCAGTGGGCTTGCAGAAGAAGGCTCCAGGTATTTTAGTCTATGGTTACTTAAAGTGAATAATCTGTTTTATTTATAGATTGTATCACATGGAAATGCATGGTCACAGAAGCAATGCATAATTTTAAACAAAAGTCATTTAACTGGCTTTCTTTTCTTGGTATTTTGCCCTTTCTAGGAGTGTCTGGGATGTTTTCCCCTGGAAACTCACTGTCTTCTGGCTTTGATATGAAGCACTAATTTCCTGTGATTGGTATTATTGCTTCTGTAGAGAGCTTTTTGTCTTCAAAGCAGTTCACAATCTGTTCAGTACTTAGAGGATATCTTGTGAAGTATGAATAAGGTGGTACGTGTACTGTGAGAATTAGTAAGATTCTGTCATTTCCCTATGTCAGGTACACAGATGCCAACTAGGTAAACGTATTTTCATTAATCAAAGAGCCACCTCTTTTTTTTTTCTGTTTTCTTTTTTTTTTTTTTCCTCCTACAAGGTGGAGGGAGATATCATTGATGAGCATTATTCACCTTTTATTTCCAAGTCCAAGCTCTTCTGGCTTGGTTTCTCTGTGTGACTCAGGTGCTCTGGAAGGCTGATCAGTAATGCTGTAGGCATGTTCTTCTGCAGGCAGAGGACATTCATCTAAAGCTGTGGTCTTGACAGCATTGTTTTTCAATTGTCTTGATTCCAGTAGTTTCACTAGAAGTTTTGCCTCAGATATTCATGTAAGCAGTATAGTTGCAGTTTCTTAAGAATTGACTCCCAAGTGACTTCTTACTTATATGGTAACAGAATTAGAATTGGTCTGTGTGAATGTCACGTGGTATGTTATATTACTGGACCTGAGGGAGCTTTTTGGAAGAATGGGAGGGCTGCTCTCAGAGCTCTGGTAGATTCTTTATTCTTCCTATCTTCTGGAGAGCAGAATAACATGTTTTGTTGTGTTTTATATAAATGTCTGAAGCAATGACATCCGTATCCAGGCAGGATATATCCAAACTGAGGTAGCTAAGGCTTTCAAAATCTTTCAAAAGGCTGTGAAAGCAAAACTTGGTTCATAGGTGGCTTCTGAAAAGTGAGTTGAAATAAAGCTTTGTTCTGATGTTGGTTTGATATGTGGTTTGGAAGCTGCATGGTTTCTCTGGCATTCTTCCACACTTCATGTTTGAGCAATTAGTCTATGTGACACAATCTGTATAAACAGTAGCAGGGCCTAAATAAAGGAGCCTAAGGCACCTAGGAGCAGATTGGGTTTTACTTGTTGTGCCAGCTATGCTTTGCTGTTCCTGTAACTACTCTGCGTTTTTCAAAGTTCCTGCAAAGATCCTTTGCAGTATAGAGTTGCGAGTACCTCAAGACTATGAAATGATTTCTGCTCCTCAGCCTATCCTTTGGTGAATGAGGATTGAGATACAAAGTAATCATCAGTCATCTAAAACATTCACAAAAGTCAGAGGTTCTGAAGGCCTGGAAGGAATATCCTATGAGGAGTGGCTAAGGGCTCTGGGTTTGGAGAAAAGGAGGCTGATGGGTGACCTCGTTGCTCTCTCCAGCTTCCTGTGGACAAGAAAGTGCTGATCTCTTCTCCCTGGGATCCAGTTACAGGATGTGTAGGAATGGTGCCAGCAGAGGCTTAGACTGGACATTAGGAAACATTTGTTCATTAAGAGGGTGGTCAAACACTGGAATGGGCTTCCTAGAGAGGTTGTCAATGCCCCAAGCCTGTCAGTGTTTGAGAGGCATTTGGGCAATGCCCTTAACATGCTTTAACTTTTGGTCAGCTCTGAGGTGGTCAGGCAGTTGGGCTAAGGTGATCACTGTGAGTCCCTTCCAACCACATTTCAATTCTGTTTTAGAATAGGTATAGTCCACATCCAGTTCTTATGGTAGTAGAGATAATTTTTCTGGAATTAGTAAAAACCATATGTTTTAGCAGTTAATAATGCACTGGATTGAGGGAAGTGATGCTTTCTAAAATTGGTGAAATGTGAAACAGTAGAAGTAATACCAATGTTGGCTAATACTTGTGAGGTATTAGCTTGTGTTTATGAGCATGTTGTTTTCCTTGTGTCACTCGGCAGTGAGATTGTTGCAGTGTTTCTGTCCCTGTGTGCAGGTGTGCTCAGGAGTTGTAGTAGGCAGTGATTAACAGGTAACTGCTGCAACCTGTGGTTCGCTCAGCTGTTGAGCAAAGATGGGATGGGAAAGAGGAGACCAAACAAAACCCGAACAGAATAATTAGTACTCGAATTATGGACTTTGTGTATTTATTGTTGTCCTGACCTGTTGGTCTCTTATCTTTGAGTAATCAGGCTCTGCCATTGGGTAACTTCAGTGGACAATCCTTGAACTGTTAGTTCAAGGTAGTTGGTTATGGATTCTTTGTCAAAGGGTGTCTTTTACAAATGGAAACATTGAATAGTTTTGCCAGCGAAGTTCAGAGTACCCCATCTCTTAAAAAGAGCCTGAAGGATTCCAGAACAGAACTTCTGCCAGTCAGAGGCTGGCTGCTGGGTGTTTTAGATGCCAAGAGATCTGAGGAGGCAGAGGAAGAAAATGAATGGTAGTCTCAACAGAAGCCAGGCAGTTCTCAGTAAAGGCTCAACAGTGAACCTTACTCTGAAACAACTGGTTGCTTTGTCTTTTTTGCCAGCATCTGATTTTCTAACAGCAGCATTTTGGGCTTGGGGTTCCAGGATTGACCTACAGGAGCAAGTCCTAGTTTTCTGATGCTTACCTGAAATAATAAATTTTGTTAATTGCAATAGGCTGAAAAGTCTTTGTGGAATGAGAATGGTTGAGTTTGGAAGGAAATTCAGGAGGTCAGCGCTCTGCTCAAGCAGGGCCACCTAGAGCCACTTGTCCAGGACCATGTCTGGATGGCTTTTGAATATCTTCAAGGAGGGGCACTCTATGATGTCCCTTGGGAACCTGTGCCAGTGCTTGGTCATCCTCGCAGTAAAAAAGTGTTTCCTGCACTTCAGACAGCACCTCCTGTATTTCAGTTTGTCTGTTGCTTCTGGTCCTGTCACTGAACAACACTGAAAAGAACTTGGCTCTGTCGTGTTTGCATCCTCCCTTCAGGTACGCCTCTTGTCTGTTGAACTCCTATGCCTTTCCATGCTCTCCAGTTCATGAGTGGCACATGGATTTTTCTTGAATTTGAACTGGTGATACTTGTCTGACTGTTATGTACTTAATGCTCTCGTGTTTTCTTGTATCCACGTCTGTTAGAAACATGTTCTGCAGGTCAATCTCTGACCTAAGTCTGGGCAGAGGAACGGTCCTTTTGGCTTCAGGAAGGAAAGAAGTTGTTGCATGTCTTTTCCAGGCTTTTGTGATAATAAGTATAGGACCGTATTAGTTAGAGAATCAACTGCTTCCAAATTATTATAATGCTCCTGTCCTTCCTTTCGAAGGGATTAACGAGTCTCCCAGTGCTCTCAGAGCACGTACCAGAATCTCATTTTCTTTAGAGTTCTTTTAAAAGATCATTTTGAGATAATCTTCCTTGCTAGGATGTTTCAGTTGTTTATGGTTTTTGTTTTTTGTCTTTCTTAGTTTACTTGTGGACTTTGGTAGTTGTTACTTTTTTTTTTTT
>VXBW01000152.1:485189-621135 GCA_013400375.1 Thinocorus orbignyianus
CAGTACTTGAGATGGGGCCTCACCAGTGCTGAGTAGAGGGGGACGATCACCTCCCGAGTCCGACTCACTATGCTGTTCCTGATACAGGCCAAAATACTGTTGGTCATCTTGGCCACCTGGGCACACTGCTGGCTCATGTTCAGACAACAGTTGACCAATGCCCCCAGGTCCTTTTTTTCCAGGCAGCTCCAGCCGCTCTTATCCAAGCCTGTGGCACTGCATGAGGTTGTTGTGACCCGAGTGCAGGACCTGGCCCTTGACCTTATTGAACCTCATCCTATTGGCCTCAGCCCATCAATCCAGCCTTTCCAATCTGAATGGCTGAAGAACAACTACATAAATAGGAACACTTGCATTTGTGGATCTTGGTTTTTGTAATTGTATGATGCGTCTGGGATGGTCTCCCAGGCTGTTGGAGTTCAGTTCTCTTCCTGGATTGCTCTGGCTGGCTGTGCTGGCTGTTGAATGGTGTTGTGGTGAACCATCTAATGTGCAGTGGGACCTTTGTCACTGTAATAATAGTAATCTGTTCCTATATGTATGTAGCACATATTTCTTCATGTGAACAAATAGATATAAACGATTTCATGGAAATTACCGGTTTTGACTATTGCAGTAAGTTTAACAAACTTACTTCTAAGTGATAATATTTGACTTTTAATAGTCTAAATCCAGAGATTTTCACTGCGTAATGTCTAGAATTATGTTTAAAAACAAATTTGAGCATATTTTCTAGTTCAGACTTGTACTAGTATGAAAAATACAAATTAAAACAAACTTTCTTCTCAGTTCCTTTTTTTTCCTGTAGTTCAGATTTAAGATTCCTAAGTGTCTCTTTATAACTGGCTCTTGTGACTTTTGTGTTACCTGTAGATAAAGGAATTTCAAGTAATGAAAACTTTCACAAAGGGAGCTTTGAGCTGGTGAAATGATTGCAGATGCCTTCCTTGCATGTAAGTTGCAGCCTCTGGGCAGTCCTGCTGGCAGCAAAAGATTTTGTACATCGATAAGTCAGTGTTACGCAAGATTTGGGAGTGAGAAGTTCACTTGCTTGGACACTATGTTTGTGACAAGAAAAAATACTGGTCTTAGCTTGCATAAAGAATGGGTCATTGTGTTTTGTCATATCCCTATTTGTACAGACTGGACTAAACCAGTAGTATGAGGAAATTTCTAGACAGTGAGTATGAAAAGTGCTTGAATACTGGGAGATTGAAATTGATGAAGTGAGACTATTATTTATTTCCTTGAGAGATTTTTAAGTGACTTCCTTCAATTCAGTGGGTTGAAAATTGAGGTCTGTAGTGAGTTTTAGGAAATATAAGAGAGAATAATTCAGGAAGGCAATGGAATGTCTTGATGAGGAGTGATAGGTAAATGGCACTAATATGGGTATCCGTATAGGTGAATAATTAATGATTTTGATTTCATATCTCGAAGGATAATTGATGTACAACCTGACACTCATTGAAGAGCAGGGAGACTACAAAGTACTGTGCGTGTAGTTCAGCAGCTAGTGTAGGCTAGTGCAGGGAAGTTGAAATGTGCATGGAGATGGAATCAAGACAGTATCTAAAAAAGGTATAGTTTATAGAATTGTCTGATGTGATATACTCTGAGAATACAGTTATTTCCTAACTTAGAGATCATAAATGTAGCTTTGAATAATTATTGTTTGCTGGGATTAATATATAACATTTCCATGGGTGGCAGTGGTGATTGTGCTGTGACTTGGACTGTTATTGAGTAGTTAACACTGGGAAACAGGGCCGGGGGTGTGGGGGGGTGGAGAACAACAAAACAAAACACCACCCTGGAAGAAGGAACCAAATTCCATAAATAAATGCAAGGCTTTTTTTTTTTTTTTTCCAATTGAGTTCCTTGTGTACTTGCATGCAATAGTCTACAGGTACTGATTCTTCACAACCATCAAGCTGAAGCATTTTCTTGTGAGTGTACAGCAGGATTATTGTATGCCACAACTAACCATTATGTAGAGAGCTCGCTTTTGCTCAGAATTGGTTTCTTGCCATGCAATTTCTATTGCGCATCACTCTTTCCATGGAATATCTCAAATTCACCTCTGGAAATATCCAGTAGTGTTTCTGTTATGAGGAAGGAAGGGAATCTGCATGAAAATAGTAGTTGCCATCCTGTATTCAGGACTAACCTGTGTCAGACATTGCCATGGAGCAGAGAAAATGGAGCTACCGACAGGTTCTTCTGCAGGCTGGAAGCAGGAAACAGCTGACTTAGATCTCTACATGTGATTCTGCAGGAGCATGTGACAAATACTGTGACAGGGGTGAGTTGATGCATCATGTGAATGTCAAGTGCCGTGTGTTGATTAAGGCATGTAGAAGATAGGAAATTTTTATGTAATTGTGGTACTTCAACGTAGCCTGAAGCAGAGGGGGAGTTGAAGAGTAGGAGAGAAAATTCGACAGAAATGAACAAGTCATCTGGAGGGCTAGGTCTTTCCAGGTTAAAGGAATGGTAAATATTGGAGCAAAGCAGGCATTTTGTTTAAGCTATATTTTAAATAAATCATACCTCTTCAGGAAAGCTTTTATTCCAAATGTTGTGCCCCTTGAGATGTGTGTCTGACTGCAAGACGATGTGAACAACTGTGGAAGGATTTGGGCTGCAGCTTTGGGGCAGGTCAGACAAGCTGTGGGGCTTGCAGTCGACTTGGTGGCCAGTTGAAATCAAGGAACTGTTTGATTCCTTCCTGAAGGTGAAACAAGAAATAGATTGGGAAATACAGTATGATCAACACCTCCTTGAAGTACCCCTGTAAAAGAGGGCATTTTGTTTTAAGAAATGTTCAGGAGGAAGTGCAGCTGTCTGCTGAATGTGTTAGGTTGTTAACACAAACTTCTGGCTTTCCTTTGATATTGGAGTAATTCAAATATCTGTTCCTGTGGACTTTCTCTTTGCGGATTGCACCTTGCAGGGGTTTGGGTTGCTGATTAATCTGCTAGCTGCCCTGTGTGCTGATTCTGGCTGCACAACCACCTTCTCAGCAAATCGCATCCCGCATGTTTCCCAGCTGCTGCCATCCCTAACACATACAGAAAATGTCTCCTGCCTGGCTGAACATAAATTCCAGCTGGCATCCCCTCCCCCCTAGCCCCTGTCTTTCCCGGCGGTGTTGCAGTCACGCTGTTTCTCTCGGGTGTTGTGTCTCCAGGCAAGGATGTGGGGGTCACAGTGGAGCTTGGGGGGCTGAGACAGCTGGGAATGTCTTCTGCTCTGCAACAAGGAAGGAGCCACAGCTGGGGATGTGGAGCATGAGGGGGGGGTGTAGCTGGAGCAGGTTGATGAGTGGGTGAATGTAAATAACGGCTTGCTCTTATCTTTATCCAAGATGATACTTGCCAAGTACTGAGTTTACAGCAGTAATGGGTTTAATGATTTATCTGACCGTGATTTGGCCATCAGAGAACTTGTGCTTTAGTGGCTGTGAGTTCTTGGATGAAGCCTTGTGCCCACTGAAATAAAATGATTTAGTCTTGCAAATTTTTTTTTTATTTTTTTTTATTTAGCAGTTCTAGTTACAGTTGAAGTACTCTGGCTCGTAGGGCTGTACTTCAAAATAGTACTTTTAGTAATCCTATTATTGTCAGTGTTCTGTAATAACATCTCTATTTCCTTAAAAATACCCTACAGAAGTTGTGTTGCTGCCCGGCTCCTAAAAGGATGCCCGTTTTCCAGAGATGTGCTCTATGTGTTTCTGCTGGTTTGCAAAAGTAAAGATACTGGACTTGGTTCTAATGTTTGAAAGAAGCTTACTTAATATCATATGGGAGAAAGAGGGAGGATAGAAATTACTTGCATTTTGTGATGTTGAAACATCATGTAGCTAGGCAAGTATTATATAGAAAAATGGGTGAACTGATGAAAATTCACAGCACCAGGATAGAAGTGTTTGTGGAGCATAGCACTGATTTATTTCTGAGTTATGAGTACTCATCTTTGTCAGAAGATGTCAAGAATCTCCTTCCTTCATCTGGGCTTTGCAAGGCAGATTCTAGCATCAGGGAGTTCTACCTTTACGTATTTTGTGTTGTGAAGCTGTTAGGCTTTCTTCTTTGTGTGTGTTTTTAAGTGCTGTTGTCCATTTCTTAAAATAAAAACATCAGATCTAAGGCTCTTATCTGTGTTGTCTACTGTTATGCTTCCAAGTGATTGCAGAAATAGGGGTTGATATGACATGATACGGTTTTTTAGGTGAGAGAGAACTTAAGTGACCTCTCATGTCTCATCCTAGTTTAATGTTAAGAATTTGGACAGGGTCAACTTTGGGTCTCAGCTCTGAGTCTGGTAAGGAATAAAATAAATGTTATTATTCCCACCATTCCTGGTTCCATGAAATGAAAAATGAAGTGCACAACATATTTCTTCCCTGTGATGGAAGAAATGAAAGCACCTCCCCTTTAGTTATAGATGTCTCTCCTTTGTATGAGAGCCTGAAGCTCATCTCCTCATCCTTGAGATGTTCCAGATTTGGAGAGAGTAAGGCAAAAGGTTAGAAAGGCAGAGAATATGAAGTTTAAGGAGCATGTGGAAAATACCTGTCGGGAGGGGCCCGGGAAGACATGCGGCCGACTCAATATGAGTGATAAAGCAAGCTCCGGCGTTTATTCGGATAGCTCAGATATTTATACACTTATTGTAAATTATGCCTACTTGTCACACACTAATTGGCTAGGCTTCTAAAGATTACATGTTCATACACCTCCTACTTGCAGTTTCTGCTTCAAGGTTCTCCAACATTCCAGAAGGACGCTCTCCCTCTCTCCTTTTTTTATCATTCTCGCAGGGTCTGTGTGACCTTGGCTCTTCTTCCTTGTCAGCGTAACTTGCAGTTCTCACTGAGGCCTACTGTGGCTAAAATCCTACTTACGCTAAACACTTAGGCTAACAAGAGGATTGCTTGTACAATGCTTCCGTGGATCCAGGGCCCTGCTCCCGCAGCCATTCTGCAACACATACCATTTATTTTTTTTTTAAGCACTCATTTTGACAAGCATATTTATGTTGTATTTGTCATATATCATTGTTGCATTTGGAATATGGCCTGTGGGTATAAATGAAATAATTTAATTTAGCTTCCCTCAAGATTTACTTTACCTGGTCATTATGTAGCAAGTGATAATGTCTACAGGGAATCTCTAGTAAACAAAACTAGCAAAACCATCCCAAGGGGTTCTGGGTGTGCTCGAGGTGATGAAGCCTTGTGTCCTATGGCTTTGTGTGTCTGGTTGTATGCAGGAACGGGATGGGCCCAGGTAACTTCTTCTCTGCTGGCTGAACAAAACCCAGCGTAGACACTGTAGACATCTAGAAGTGTGGGCCTGCTGTGTGGTCAACATGTGTTGACTGGCTTAGCAAGGCACTGCTCCATAACAACAGGCAGGCCAAGCAAGCGGCAGCCGTTGTGCTGTGTGTTCTGTAGGAGGACTGTTGTCGGATCTAAATATTGGAGGACTCTGGCCACACATTAAATCTTCTTTAAAATGGCTGTCAGACCCAGAAATCTTTAGCTGAGGATTGAAGAGAGATGGAATGGGATGGGATAGCCAGCTTACTTGTGATAACATGATAAAGCATGATGGTGTGAATCCATCTTTCTCTAGAAGTAGGCTCACAGGCAATCAGTCTGGTTTTGCCTTTTTCTTTTTTTTTCAAAAATCTTTTTTTTTAAACCCCCCAATGCAATATGGATCTTTGCTTAAAGTAACCAGAAGGGACAGACTAGTGTGTGGATCAGAATGCTTCCAACTGGCTCAGAAGGTCTAATATTGCTCACGTTTTCGAGAGTCATTTCTTGAAATACTGAGAGAATTGGGACTTGATTAGACCACACTTTGAGTCTGTTACTGATCATCATAACTGATTCATGTTCTTATACTGATTGATATATGTCAATGCTGCATCTGTAGTTTGAACTGGAATTGTGTAAATAAGAATTTCACCTTGGTGTTACAACAGCAGGTTGGGGCAGGCTACTATACCTTGTGACTGTTAGCCAAAACTAAGCTAATGCTAATCAGTGTTTTTATTTGACTTGTCCTTGAGAATTAGAGAATTAGATGTTTAGCTTTAGCACTTTGGACCTTTTTGCTTGATGTATATTTTTCCTTCCGAAGTTTTGCAAACAAATATTGTAAGTTCTGTTGGCACAGAGCTGAATTTTTTCACACGAACGGTGAAAACTAATTATTTTCACTAGAGTTAAAACAATTAATATAGCTGCATTTTGGTAAGAATTCAGTTCTGACCCTGGAAACAAGAATTTATTTTTTTTTAAGGTTTTTTACATTGGCACAAGCAGGAAGAAAACAAACCCAGGCAGCAGCTTTCAGAACAAGTCATGGGGCAACTCGGAGGCTATTTTGTCACCTTTTCTAAAAATCAAAGCAGTATAATGTTACATGGTGGTCAGGTCTGCTGTTTGAAACTGAAAAATTGCACGATTTTTTTTTTAAATTGTCTTTTTTTTTTAACATAATGGAAGGAGTGAATCCTAAATGGATGTGAAACCTTTATTTCAAGGCTAAATCCATAGTATATGCTGACTAACTGGTGAAAAATTGCCCCGCGTTGATTGTTTTATTTAACTTTCTTCCAGCAAAATAGCATACTGTGGTGTTGTCCTTCCTCTGCATGAGAAGAGCCTAAAATAACAGAAGCTGTTATGACATCTTCCAAAGCCTGCCTTTGTCAAGGTCGCAGTTCTATTTTTGCTGCATTTTGTGCAAACTGAGATAGGTATAGTAGGTGTGTGATCCAGTATTTTATAACTAATATGCTGAGCCCCCCAAATGTGTAAAATCGAACAAAATTACAAACTCCCACCACTGGTTTTGCAAATGCAATCAGCCAATGCGTGTTATGGTTACCCTGGGCCTATGTGCTACTCAGCTTGCCCATCCATGGATACAAAACTCTAGAATTAACCTATGGATGTTCTTGTCTTTTCTTCTTAGAAAGACATTAATCAGGAATTTGAGTCTAATTCACAGGATCTTTATTAAAAACTGACCTTACTTTATCAACAGATGCAACAGTCAGACATGTCTGGGAGACACTGCAGTAATAAAGTAGCAGAAAGCAGAACAGACTGTCTGATAAATTCTGCTTTAAAGTTATGGAAAAAAAAAAGGCACCACAAAACCAAAACAACACAACAAATGAACCCACAACCCAAAATAGATTTTAAGCAAACAATAACTATGCGGGAGAGTTTTCCTTGTAGAAGTCTGCCGTATTATGTTTCAATTCCTTACTAATTTGAACTTTCCAGAGCACTAATATTAAATAGAATTTTATGGATAGAACATATATCATTCCTATATCAAGTAAACCACTCAAGGATGTTTTTTTAAAAGTATATTCTAACCTATTATAATAAAATATAACTTAAAATGTACTATACACACATACATAATATGCTGAAAACACTAAGTAAGCAGCCCCTGAAAGTGGTACTCTACACGAGCATATCAAGAGAACTTTTGTCCAATTATATTTTTAAAAAATGCAAAAGAATCTCGTGTTAGTAAATACATTGCCCTATATCATTAATGTTAGTTGACAAAAGTGACTGAACAAGAAATAATCAACATAAACGCTAGGTTTTACTACCTGCATGTAGTTAAAGCCAAAAAGCTTCCCTATATCTGTATGTATGCATAGCTAAATACACAGATAGACACACAGAGTTCAGTTCCTTAACATAAAATCAACTTTCTTTCGGTTCCAAACGTATTAATGGGATTCAATTTTCTATTATACTTTCTACTGCTAAACTGGAGTAGCTGCATTACGTAGAAACCCCTCAGCCTCATTCCTGTACTATCCCTCTTTTTTTATCATTCTCATAAGTTTATCAGAGCCAAAAGAACATTCTCACCAGCACTGCTCATCTACTTCAGAGCCAAATGGTCTGATTTGCTTTGAACAGCTGATAATATTTTTTTTTAAATCTTTTTTAGAAAAGAAAAAATCTTTTTTTTTTTTTTTTAAAGACAAAATCTTTTTATCCAGTTTTGCCTTATAAATGCATTTTGTGTGATGTACCTACTGTGCTGGCCACCAGATCGTGTGTATCAGAGAAGGGCATAAAGGCCTCACACAAGTGGCAGTGCTAGGTCAGGTGAAGTCTCCATCTACCCAGGATCCAGGACTACGTTCCTCCCAAAAGCAGCAACTAAAACTGAGATGTCCAGGCAAGCAGACAAGCAGAAGTAGCACAGAAGCTACTTCCCAGGGCTCTCCCAGACTCAAACCACCAGCACCTTAAAGACCTAGATGGAAACATGGCACCCACGCATTTAGTAACCTTTAGCATGCTGCTTCTCTATCAACTTCTTGTTCCAAAGCACACCCTCATCTTCACCACCCTCTCTTGCTCCAAATACACTTCAGACCTGGTAATTTCTACCTTTTCAGCGTAACTATGTACAAACTTGAGAGGGCATAATGAACCAGCATAACCTGCTTATATAAAGCTTCCATAGCTTTTTATATTGTGTGGTTTAACAGCAAAACCCCCAGCTTTTAACTGCATCCCTCAAAAAATTTGGGATGCTCGTTACAGATCAGTTTGTCTAAAAGTTATTTGTAATAATAACAATATTGTGATCTTTTAGTTGTGAGCTTTTAGTTGTTCATGTCCAGCATGAATTACTTCTGTTATTTTGCTCACAAGAACATTATTCACCAAGTAGCAGGTATAGAGTAACATTAAGACTAACTGCTTTTCTACTGGAGGAGAAAATTTAGCCTTGGGTAAAACTATTAAAAATGTAAACATTCATGTACAGCCTGTAATTCAGTTTGCTGTAGTTGGGTAAAACTTCATGTGCTTGAGCTCTGCAAAATCTTAGTAATTTTTCTGATTGAAGGGGTGTTTTGCCTCTGAGGAGGGTAGGAAATGTGCAGTAAGAGTACTTTTAGAAAGTTTTTCAAAGCATTTTCAGCTCTCTTGAGCGTTTTTTACAGCAGTGCTGGGTTTGTATGAGAGTTAAGATGATCAGCAAGTTGCACCACAAACCTCCAGGAGAAACAGCAGGAATGAGGCAAGCTGTCATGAACCTTTTAAACCTCATTTGGGGAGAACATGTTGCTGTGCTTTCCCTGCTTAAATGACATTTCTCACCAAAAAGGGATGTGATGTGGCACAGCTAACGTGCAGAGATGCATTTGGAAAGTGAAAAGCATTGTATGGTTTGCAAGTTCCTGTGTTTTCCTCATCAGTTGAAAATTGGAAGTCTTCTAAGCTGTGTGTAACTTGGAGCTGGATGCTGACATTGGAAGGCAGTTGAAATTCATAGTTGTGTTTAAATGCAACATATCAGTGAGTGTCACTGCTGACTGGGAAGACAGCTTTTGGTTTAGATTGTAAAATGTAATCTGGAATTGCAGGAAGAAGTGCTGGAGTGGGATTTAAGGATGTGGGTTTTTTCTTCCATTTCTGCACTGTAACATCAGTGTGGATATTAACTGAATGTTGTGAGAAATTCCCCCATCTAGGTCATGGTGACTAACGTTTATTTTGAAGGCTGTCTGTAACTGCTCAGGTGACTGACAGTTGGGTCAGCAGATTGCGAAACTAGGGAAATGCTGTATAAACACAAAGGCAAGAAAGGATGTGTTTGTTTTGTTGTTGTTCTTTCAAAATGGACTTTTCATAGTAAAGTTAGATTTTAGTTTGGAAGAGAGTATTGGGAAGAATAGCAGATGTTGGATCTGATAGGTGTTTCTGGCTTTCCTCAAGGCAAGGTGCCAGTGGGCTCCTGCTCAAGTGTCAACAGCAAATGATGTTTTCTCCTTTTAAAGATGTTGGGAAAGTTCTGTCCCATCCCAAACAAGGTGTCTTCTATTATTCTGTCAAAAGGATTGAACACTTTTAAAAAAGTTGCCTCCCCCAGTCTCCCCAAGTACTCACAGGGAGGTTAGAGTTGATTCACTGATAAGATGAACAAGCATAAAATAGTTTAGAATTAATGGGAAGTTAACTATTGGGTAAAATCATATTATAAAATGATGGTATGTTACATATTGTAGAACTGGGGGTATTTTAAAAATATGTAAATTAAGCGAAAACAAGTTCTGTGGGGTTTGGTGTGTGTTTTTCAAAGGTGGAGAAACATCTGCGTTCATTTGGTGGTGTTTTGAAAACACCACCTGGTCTAACATACTGCTGTGGTTCTCCTGCCCTGCCCTCATGGCGATTTTGATTTTTACCTATGTAATAAACTTTAGGGAATTAATTATATTTACTTTAGCCATTTACTTCCTAAGTTTTACCACGTTTCTTGTGATTTATTTTATTGACACTGCTAATGGTAAAAACAGCTGTATCTCAGTCCAGAAACAAGCCTGGTTTCACCGTGAACCATTTCAAGCAGTACTTAATTGTTGCTCTGCCTTTGCAAAGTGTATAATAGTGCTTTCCTGTTTGACATGGACTCATTGATCTTTCACATGGCAATGTATAATTACCCTACTTAGATTTGAGCATCAAGCTTTGACGTAATAATACCAGGTCGTGTCATGTTAGAAGGGCGTATTTCTCACTTGTACGTAAAGCAAATATGTTTTTGAAACAGTAAGCTTTTCACTTAATGCAGCATCAAACGGTTCAAACAGCAGGAAACACGTTGTTACTGTGAGGGTGAGCAGGTACTGGTGCTGCCCAGGGAGGCTGCGGTGTCTCCATCCTCGGAGATACAAAAACACGTGGCCCTGCTTGAGCAGGGGGGATGGATCCCGTGATCTCCAGAGGTCCCTCCCAATCTCAACTATTCTTTGAGTCTCTTAAGAAAATGTCCAGTGACAACAGTACCTTCCACCTTTCACATTCTTAAATGTTGATGGACATCCAGGTTACTATTCTTTGCAGTCCTTACGTAGTCCAGTCATAAATTTTTACTGATGTCCATAGATGACGGCACCAGGGCTTTACACTTTAGCTGTGGTAATCCCATTTGGCGTTGCTAAAACATTTTACAACATGAGGTAGAAAATGGTGCGTGTTTTCTTCCATCTGAGGGTGTGTACCTAATCCACTAATGTACTGTGTGTCTCTTGTCCTAACCAAGGATGTGTTGCTGCTATGGAGAGCATTTGAAGTTGTGAAAGCTATAGTTAGTGTCACTTTTGTTATTCTGTTTATTCTAGACCTATCCAATATACTGTGAATAGACTGTTGTTGATAAAGGCATGATCTTGCCGGGGGAAGAAAATGAGATTCTCCTAAATAAAACCAGAGTATTTTAATTTTTCTTGTTTATTTTTTTAGTATAGCATCTATGGGTGGGTATGGTATGGATATATATCTCTACACAAAGGAAGTTACTTTTGGTTTGGAATTTTTTAGTATGTAAATCAAGAGGTTGGTAAAGCTGAAAAATCATATCGACTGTTTAGTGAATGGGAAAACTGGGACTGATCTCAGCATGGGCAAACTAAACCCATACACTGCTGGTTCATATAAAACCTGGATGTTTGTTTATTTGAGGCTGGGTGGGTAGGTTTTCTTAAAATATCTCAGGAAAACTTCAATCCGAACTTTTTAAAATGGGTTCTACATAATATCATACTCCTGATATATCTGCAGTCCACTACATACAACTTAATTGTGTTAAATTGTTCTTCTTGCTGAGATAATTTGGTATAATTATGAGCCAACTGTTGCATATTTTGATTCTTATTATAAACCAACTAGCCATGCAATATAATAGTGTTTCTGGATTATTAATCTTAATGAAAACAGAAAATAAACTGTTGCTAAAACAGGCAACCTAAACCTTTAAAAAAGTAGTGGGTGTGGTACAGTGTAGCTACTGATATGTAAGATAATCTGTAATTTGAAAGTTGGATGTTTCAAAATATTAAATGGTGTATACCTAGTACGATTCTTAAAGGTTAAACTGCAAGTGTTCTGTGTGGCAAAAATAGGTATCACTTTCAGATTGAAGAATAATTTCGAAGACTATAGAATTTATTATGCTAACACTTTGTCTGCAACAATAGTTATTTAGAAAAGAAAGGAGTATGTTGCTAGATCTTCCTGCAGTGTCCCTCACTGTTCCACCCGAATCCAGTCCTAGACATGATTTTTTTATTTGGCGTTATGAATATTTTCATTCTAACTGGATTTTTAATGCATAATATGACCTGCTGTAGGGGTTGCACATCAGTCTTGTGAACACAAAACAAGTGCTTGATTTCATTACTGTGTTTCTTGAGTTATGTGGAAATGTTCAAGACTGAGAAGTTCGTATGTAAAGCCCTCAAGGATTAGTTAAGCTCCTGCTGGCATTCACCATCCTTTTTGATTGCAAAGACTATCTGACAGCCTTTGTGAGGTGTATTGGCAAACCAATTCTTACTAGTCTATTGTTGTGCATATTCAGAAGAGGGGGGAAAATCGCAAACCTGACCTGAAAAAATTATATGTGAAATAATATAAATTTATAATACTTATATAAGGTGATTCTTATCAGTGTTTTTCTTACAATTCCTGAGGACCAGCTTTAACAGGAGGTATAAAGGCATCTTGTTCTCTTTTCCTTCACGTTTGTTTTAATGTGTATATTTGAAAATCAATTGCCTATTCCCGTTCCTTTGAAAACAGCAACAGTGGGATTCGTGGTACTTAATTTTAAATATATAGAAATGCGTTCAATGGAAATGATGTTTTGACGCATAATTTTCCAAATTCCTATACTCACATAGGCAAAAATTAACGTTTTTTTTGTCTTTTTTTTTTTTTTTTACTTCAATCAAACCCCCCAAGCCTTAAAAGGTTCATTTTCTCTTTATAGGACTTCCAGCTTTTACAGTGGTGCTTGAAATTATAAATCCTGTGCTGTATTTATATGAATAAATATTTTGGCTTGTGACAGTAGGATTTGTAAGTTAGTACTGTACAGTTCTAAAAAAATGTCTATGTACTTGCATGGAGTAAATATTACCAAAAACCCCAGTCAGAATGAAGGTGTTATTACACACTTTATGTAATATTCACTAGAAATTGGAGATTAAACTCCAATTTTAGGAGTTAGTTTATTCAATGGAGAGATGTTTATGGTTTTTAATTGAAAAGCTTTTTTTTTTTCCATTTTCCTTCCAGGTATTGCTTTGTTTTTGCTTTGGGATACCTCACTGTGTGCCAAATTACTAGAGTCTATATCTTTGATTATGGACAGTATTCTGCTGATTTTTCTGGGTAAGGAGAAAAATAATCTTTCTATCTTTTCTTCCTCAGTGATACTGTTTCAGTTGTTACTGTTGTTATTTTTTTCAAGTTAAGTGTGTCAACATTTTAAATTTTGGCAGAAAGCTGGGCATGTGCATGCATGTTGGCACACAAACAAGTACATACATACCTATGCTTTAATCATGCAAACCAACAATTATAGGAACAATTAGAACCATGAATGAGTATAATAAAGGATTTGGTGGCTGTGGGATTTATTTTTTTTTTCCGCTTTTGCTTTTTCCCCTAAAATCTGTTACCACCCACGATGACATGATAAAACTTGAATTGTATGTGATGTACTTGCATGCCTGCCACAGTCTGATACTGCTGTGTGCAGAAAATCTGAATGTTTTATGGATTTTTATCTTCTAGCTTCTTTCTTTTTTGGTTTTATAGTAAATATTTCAGAAGGAGTAAGTGAAGGATAGTAGCACCTGTGAGGTGGAATAGTCACACAGTCCTTGGAAATAAAGTTTTGTCTATGTGTGTTCTCATTGTGTACAATGAACTTACACATATGTTTGACTTGAGCTCTGTAAGAGTAAAACAGAATTAAATAGGCAAAGAAGAATTGGTGATTCTTCTTTGTACTACAGACACAGAAGTGAGGCACAACATCTCCTATAAATAAGTTTGCTGCTGATGGTGTTTGGTTTTTTTATTTGTTTAAAACAGAGTCTGTATTTGGGGAAAATGGAGGTGAGGGAGTGTTTGCTATTCTGCTTAAAAGAATGCATGAAATACTTCTCTGGAACACTATGAATGGTAGAGGTCTTCATAGTTTAATATTCCCTGTGTTGTGTAGTAGAGTTGTGCTTGTTAGCCTTGTTGTTTCTTAGCCTTCATTGGTGACAGGCATGTATTACAGAAACTTGGCTTGTAGGCTGAGGCCAAAAACAGTTACGGTTAAGCTCATTTCTTCTGTCATTTTTAGCTGGGTCTTACCTTCTGAAAGATCTTTTTGCATTTGTGTCTACATCCAAGTGTCTGCCCTCAAGCTAGGTGTCAGAGTTCTGATAGTAGTCAGTAGAGATCTGATCGATGTAGACAGTAGAGCCTGGAGGATGTTCCAGCTGACCCACTGCTGAAGTATCTACCTTAACGTGAACTGGGTCACTTGCTAGATGCCCCTGACTGTATTGACTAGGTCCCTACTGGCAATATCAAGAGCTTGCCACGCAGACATATGCATAAAGACACCTTAAAACTAGGTTTACTGATGTTGAATTAAATTTCACCTTTACAAGTGGAACTGTAATGCAAATGCTGTTCCTTTCAGCTCACTGTAAGGCCAGAGTGTACAACCTTGATAGCGATCGAAGCTCTGAGCTGGTTCTGGAAACAGTGTAATTGTTCTTTGTTGTTGCTCACGAACTATTAATAGAGCTTGAGCACACCATTGCACAAATGCAACTGCTCTGCTCTCAGATAGCAGCTGTCTTTGGGGCTCTGTTGGTTTGGTGTTAGCTCAGAGATGTCTGCTGGCTATAAACACATTCAAAGACTTGAGGGATCAGTGCTCTCGATAGAACTGTTCTGAAGCCTAGATCCAACTTCTCTGATGGTATATTTGAGCTGCCTGGTTGAAACCATCCTTTTCATGGACCTGTTTGGGAGCTTAGTTTGCATTGCATATTAAATCTCTGGCATATAATACATCTGTTCCTCTGAGATGACCTGTTACTTCCAAAACAGGAGAAGAAGGTGCACCAAAGGGGCCTGTTTTCTGTAAATTTTCTGTAGTTCCAGGGGAAGAGCATAAGCTGAAGAAAATAACAAAATTTTCCCAACCAGTTGTTGAACCCTTTAGTACCAGCCAGTTCTTCCAAAGCTATTGGCATGAATTCATATAGAGGTTAGCCCAAGAAAAGTCTTGAAAATCTGTTTATCTAGATATTTCTGCCATGTGTGCCATGCCCATCTGAAGTGGCCAAGGCCAGGGAAACCACAAAAAGCGTGAAGAAAGGTATTGATGTACTGACAGTGGGGAAAGCTGAGGAAACCTCATGCTGGAAGTGCAGTTGCTTGCGCAGAGCTGTGTGATCCTGGCTTCAGTACTAACAGGTCCCAGCTGCCAGCGAGCCTTCTGCCGCCTCCTTTGCCTCTCTGCCAGCACCTAAAAGGGATCATTAAAATCCTGGTTCACAGCCTCAGTGTTCCAGGAAGGGACTCTTCTAATCTCTAGATTGTTGCTCCTCAGCCAAATCTCTGAAGATACTGGAATAGCTACTTGAGAAGGGGGGGCGGAATACAAAAAAAACCCTACCACAGTCTGCAATGATAACAATGACAGATGTATCAGCTAGAATGAATGTTAGGTCTGACTGAGCTCCTCCTGTGCTCCATCCTTCCACCAGGCAGGATCCATGCTGTCACATGTCCACTTACAGAAGAAAAACCCATTATTTGCAGAATCAGTTGGGGATTTCTGCCAGCACCAGGCAGGTCTGCAGATTAAATGCTAGAAAAAGATATGAGGGATTTCCCAGATTGTCTATTCTTGTTTAGCTTTCTTCCTTGTTGACTCTTCCCTGTCACTCTAGTCTTGATATCAGGATTTTGGGCCACCGGTAATACGGTAGAAAAAAATAATTCCCTGATTGTATTTTAAAGATTGGAAATGTTGTATGCTTTGAAATAATCATAACCTAAAAAAAATTAATTTGACAGACTGAGCCATCTGGCAAAATACTGGCGTAGCACTGTCAATGGAGGAGGACTTGATGGCTCTTGGATTTGTTTTTCTATATCAACTTAAATATGTTAAAAAGGCAAGTGTAGTCAAAAGACTTGAACAAAGCTATGTGTCTAACCTAACGTATGATTATTTTGCTGTGATTTTTATTTTTGTCTCCAGCTCAGATACTACTAGGTAAATGCAGTCCCTGATATATTTTTGAGGTCTGATTTTGGAGTTAAATTTCTAAATTCTGGCAGCCTACGTCATGCTGTCCTCTCCATACTCCCTCCCTGCAGTTAGGGTGTTAGCAATGCTGGGATTTACATCAGTCAAGCTCTTAGATACTATGAATATGGTATAATTTCTCAGTATAAAGCTGACTTGTTTAGCTGGGGTAGAATTTCTCTTGGGTAGCTTAAGATCCACTCAAGTGTATAAAATTCAAAACAAACTAAACTCTGTTGGAGCCTGCATAATTAAACTGGGGTTTTGTTTTCCCAGATATGTTTACTTGAAGCAAATGATAATTCTAGATGGAAAAATTAAGCATAGGACCAGGTGTTAGTAGGCACAGTGGAAGTGGTCTGCATATCTAAATAATAGTACTGTTCAACTATGGTGTATTTTTGTCTCACTGCTGCTGTAATTTGCAATGCACAAAATTGCTCTTACTGCCCGTTTTTCTTAATTCTTCTCAATGTAAAGTAGGAAAATACATATGAAACACTTTGTGTTTGTGGAACCTGATGCAACAATAAAAGGCATGGGTCATCAAACACTGTAACTAAGGATCAAATTCTTTTCATTGTGTTGAAAACTGTGCAATGGTTTGAGCTCCAGAAACTAATCACCTTGCTCTTGTACTGAAAGTCTTTTGGTTAGAATAATTAGCCTGGACTATTTTTATAAACTTTCCCTGATATTTACATGTAAAATAAAATACTGAACTTTGTTCTAAATTATTCTTTCTTCCTTTTTTTTGTAACAGTCCAATGATGATAATTACACAGAAGATCACTAGTTTGGCATTTGAGATTCATGATGGTAAGATTTCTTTAAACTGTGTTTAATTTTCCATACAAAATAAACGTGAGGAAAGTTAGTCATGAGTCAATGAGTTAGTTTAGTCCAGTTTGTGTTTTAGAACATGATAAAATTTTGTGTCTCAGTTGAATTCCCTTGATGCTTAGCAATGGAAGTGCCAAGAAACCATTGCTCAGACTGCAAAAGCTCTGAAAAGGCTTACACTGTGCAGAAGATACTACTTATCAGAAGACCAATGATACTTCTGGGGCCAGTGACCAAAGACCACTGATAGTTTTGGAGCTGGGGTATTGATCCTGTGAGTTAGCTCAGTAATTTCCAAATCCTGAGATCCCTGTTGCTGACAGAACGAAGTACATGTAATTTCAGTTGTTGAGCACCTCTTGTTTTAAAATGCTGTTAATCTCCCCCATGCCATGCATACTGATTTTTAGAACACCTTTGTATAATTTAATTTCTTTTATTATCATAATTACGCTTGCTGTTAACATGTCAGTGTGAACCAGGGGATTATCTAATTATGTTTCTGTCTTCTCTCCTGTCAGATTTATCCATCAGATAAGTGGGCCCTAGTTGTGACAGAAATGAGTCCTAATGTTGACTTTCATGGGTCGGGTATCTGGATCTTTAGTTACCTTTAAATTCAAAGGAGTACTTTTCCTTTTTAAGGTTTGAAAATACTATCCAATGAACATAGCCAATTACCTTGAATCACTTGGAGCTACAGCTGTCTGTTGAAGATTTAGGAGTGTAGCCCTCCAGATACCTGGATCAAGCTACTTGTTTTTCCAGAATTTCTTTAGCAACGTCATGTATGGAGTTGAATATGCTTTTGTCTCACATGCATCTAGCTTTAATGCTGTTGGTGTTGCATTGGTTTCCATTCTTAAGTTACACTGTCTAGGAAAGCCTGTAGGCAACAAAATTCTTGAATATAATTATAGTACAGAGTACACAAGTTAGAGGAAACAGCATATTATAAGAAAGTAATAATTCTGTTATCAAAGAGAAATGCTTCCTTCTGCTGTCATTTTGCTAAGGGAAAGACCTATTCTCTGTTTGCTGACTCCTTGCACAAATAGAGGAGTTGTGGTATGGAACAAGCACGTGAGTGTTCCTGGAAATCTTGAAACAAATGTTTCATTTAGTCAGCTCTATTCTTTAATCACAAACTAAACTAGATTTTTTTTTTTCCCTACTTAAATCAGAAAACTTATGTTTTCCTTAGAAGCCCATCCTAATTTTTGTCTGTAGGTGTCACTGAATTTGGAGTATTGATCTTGAAATTTTTGTTCCTTGTTGACCTCGTATCGGAAATCCTTTAGAGTCTGTCAACCCATGGTGGGTAGCTGATAATATATTGGAGAACTTTCACTCTGGTTGCATTTGCAGTTTAGCAGAGCTCTTGACTGGAGTTCGGTGATCGTCGCTGCTGGGAGCACAGTGTGAATGTGACTTTCAGAAGTTGATAGGAACGGTGTGAATTCAGGAGCAACTGCTAGTCTGGTGTCAGGAGCTGCTAAGAAAAGACGTACAGGGTTAACAGATTGGTTAGAAATCTTTGCTTTCATACATAGAAAACTTAAAAGCAAGAAATTAATGAAAGCAAGGCTGCTGTCAATGGGCTTTTGTTCACTGTACAAAGGTTCATGCTTCCACTGGAAAATACTTTGAGATACAGTGATCAGAGAGGAGACAGTGTTGAAAATCATTATATTGGTTAGTGTCCCTCTGAGGCTCTAGTCACATCAGCTTCACTGTATTAATCACCAGTTACTTTATTTCCCATATTTTTTACCAGTACATCCAAGGGGAGGTCATGAAAATAAACAGCTGAGAGGAAGGTGTTGGTGTGTTGGAAGATCTTGCTAAGCTCGAAGACTCTAGTTACAGTTAGGTTGGTTTTGTGCTCCAGGCAAGTCTTCTGGATCTGATCTTTTCCTGGCAGCCTGTTTGTTGTGGTTTCAGTGTTACATTTAAAGGTCCTGGAGAGAACTGGATGCCATTAAGGCCACTCGCTCATGCTACATGTTATATAGAGAGTCTGTCTAGCTACATGGATATGCCGAATTCCAAGTTGAACACTAGCACAGAATCCCATAAATAAGTAATAACTACCCCTATAACTGTTACAACCCTGTGCACTTAGTGTGGGCTTTCTTTTTAAGCAGGAAAATTCTATGCAAGTTGCATGGAATGAATTTAAGCTTGCTGTATAATAATGATTTTTTAAAATTTTTTTCCAGAAGGTTGCATGGATTGCTAATTTACATCTGATTTACATTTTGAACTTAAGCCCTTGGTAGTTCTTGCCTTGTTACTTGAATGAGCACTGCTGAAAATGAGTAGTCAGTATGCTAAGATTTGCTTTGTATTTCTTGTTGATTACCTTTGGTACCACACACGTATAATCTAAAGGTAGAAGTGTTTTTACGTGATTTGGGGACTGCTTGTGCCCATATTCCTTCTTTATGGTAAGATGTAGATTTATTTTTGCAATGCTTCAGGATAATGACAGAGTTAAGAGAGGAAAGTAATTTTTTTTGTGCCTCAGATCCCTATACTCTGGAGTACCTTTTTAAAATCCCATTTAAAGCTAGCATATTTTGGTGAAGGAAAGGTGTGCTGCAGTTGTTCAAGAAGCAGGAACCTTGTCTGCAGTTGCAGTTTAGAAGGGCTATAAAACAGGATTGTACATGCATGAGAAATTTCTAGGTGAGAGATGGTGGCAGGTAGAGAAGCTTTTGCATTCATATGTATAAGAACTAAAAGTGAAGTGGAGAGGAAGAGATGCTGTCACTGCTTAAGTCTGTATCTTGCAATGAGTTCATACAGCATTTTCAGGGATTTTTTGTAGAAAACCCACAGAGCCTCGCTCATTTTACTACAATTCTATATGAGATCAGAGATCTTCACAGGAAAGACCTGTATCCAAATCTAACCTCACTAGTTTGTATGTACTTTGGCAGCTTGTTTTTTAATTCCGGTGCTTAGTGAATCTTAAACAAAGAGTCTCTTAAAATATTTATGGTCATAACCTATTGAAGTTCTGGAGCTCACAGTATATTTATTTTTAAATCTCAGAGATTCAGCCAGCAAAACTAGGTAACATTAGACTTGGTATTTGATATTTTAAAGGAAAAAGAAAAATTCTTGCAGCTTCTTCCAACCTTGTTCGTATTTCTTTCCTCTGTTATAAACTAAATAATACATTAAAATTTAAAGGGAAAAAACCATCATTTTTAAAATGCAAAAACTATCTACTAAACATAGAAATCTAATTCTTCCAAACTATTTATTCGTATTGTTATGTTGCAATTGTCCATAAAAATGTGGCAAAATGCAGGTAAGAAGCCAGAACCACAGCACTTTTCTGTTCTGCCGGCTTCTTCTCGGTTCCCAGGGGCTTACCTCACTTGCTTTCTGACCACAAAGAAATAAACTTTGTTCCTGCGTGTACCCTTCTCACATCCCTTATGCCTTGGGTTTCAGCTCTGTAGTTGCTAATTGCTAAATGTGCTTTTCTTGGAATACTGCTTGGCTTTTTTATTATTTCTTCCTGCATATCTGTAGCTCTCTCTATCTGTAATAGAGTAGACATTGATGCTGATCTGGTGAGGCACTGAATTTACCGTGAGAACTAGAATGGTATAAAGAATACCATGAATATACAGCTCAAAAGAATTTTATTTTTCTCTTTACCTATACCTTTTAGCTTGAGTGATGTATTAGCGAAATACAGTTAAAGGCTTGTCTTAGACCAGAATTTTAGGTCTTGTTTACTTTGCTCCAACAGCAGGCTATGAGGCTATTAGGGCAATGGCTGAATTATTCTGTGCTGTTTTCCTCAAATTGTTATTGTACTATTACGAAGTTGTAAGGTTTCCAAATAGGCTATTAGAGTTTATTTTCCCCTGCAAAATAATGAAAGTACAGTCTCTGTCCAGAATGGCCCCTGAGACGAGAGAGATTTCAATGAATGGATGAAATACATGGAAAATGGAGATGAGAAAAAAGAAATAAAGGTGATTTTGGAAAAACTTATGTGCAAATGCTGTATTAGTAGCTACGGCCATAATTACCTTTTGCTACCTGCTATTGCTATATCAGGTTGTGGTACTACACCATGCAGTTGGGAGGGGTTTTTTTGACAATACTTGCTTTTTTTTGTTTGTTTGTTTTTAAATTAGGAAGTGAATTTCTTGTTGGTTTGCAGTTAATGAGCAGTCCTATCTCCAAACTGCAGTACCTGCTCTTATGTTAGTAGTAGTGTTACTAGATTTTCTTGAGCAACGTAATAGCGTCAGAAGTATTGAAGTATTTCATTAGTTGATAAAAACATGGCTTCTTTACTTTCAGTTGACTAGATTCTTCACTTTTTACTTCTCTCAAGAGCAAATAATTCCCATGTTCAGCAGAAAGATGCTACATCTTTCTAAAGGTTTGCAGACAACTAGTTTTGGTCTGTTCTGCTTGAAGGGTGGAAATGTGCATGTACTGTAAAGTTGAACGGTTTATGTATTTCTGCACATTAGATGTGGTATTCTAAAACCAGAATGGGATTACCAGGCTGAATTGCTGACTGTCACAATGTGTCCCCTATGGTAAAAGGGGACATACTATGTTTTGGCTGAGCTTTGTGATTAAATGGGGTGGAATTTTTTGTTGTAGTGAGGGGTGGTCAGATAAGAATGTTCTTATGTTTATGGAACTAAAGGTCTCAAACTATCAAAGTGCTTTTCTGATTTCAAGTAGGTTGTTACTATTATTATGTCTGAAAGTATATTTGGATGTTTGCTGTTGTGAAAGTATAAGCAAGAGAAAACTGAACAGCTCTTGCGATGGTGAATTGTGCCCTTATGTATGTAGAACTAGATACTCTTAGGGATGTGTGGTAGGTCATCATGACCGAATTCTACTTTATAAATGCTGGTGTTACAGAAAAAAAGTTGCAGCTGTTTGACCAGGAATGTTGTTTTCTCTTTCCTTTGCTAATTATGTCAGTGACACTGCTGTGGTGTGGTGATGTGTGGGCGGGTGTGTATTTGAGTTTTCTGGTAACTTGATGCTTTCTTCTTGTGTCTAGGAGTTTCTTTTAATGCTTTCTCTCCAATTGTCTCTTGATCTCTCTATATTATTTTTTGAGTGCTCCCTCTTGTGTCAGTGACAGCATGGCCATTATTGTTTCAGCATCAGTTACCAAATCACTTTGATTACAGTACATGTCATTAATATTTAAAGAAAATATATTGTTGTGCTTTTTTCCTAAGTCTTCAAGTGTTATTTTGGGCCTGTGTTTGCTTGCTTGGCTTTCTGGATATCAAGGCTTCTGATTTTTCATGCTTTTTGTTGTTTCTTTGTGATTTTTAACTCAGCTGGCACCTGTGTCTGTTTGCTTTTGTTGCTGCCAATGTGCTATTAACAACAGAAACTGTCCTCTTCAGCTCTTAAAATAGTTTAAGATGCATGCATTTGGGCTCGGCTTGTGATCCATTTCGGAACCTCAAATTAAAGTTAATTGCAATTGCAATACAGCCCGTGGTATGATCTCCATGTTGAGTAGTATTAATGTAGTACAATCTTATGTCTAAACATTATTAGTAAGTTACTGATTAGCCAGATTCCATGCAAATACAAAGGTGGAGATATTCAAGCAGATTAACTGCAAAGCTGGGATGGTGCTATATCATTATAAACATTGTATTATCATAGCGCGAGTCATAACATTGCCTTAGTAGGTGATAACCTTAATAAACTGATATGGCGGAATATTGGCATGTACCTAAAGACATTGATTTAGTTACCATTAGGATGTGGTCTCCTGAGAAGCAATGCAACTTCTTCATGATCTTAGACCACTAAGGATAAATTTTGTTACTGATGATTTACAAAATTCTTTTAGCAGGGAAGGCACATAGGAGTATTTCTTCCTGTACAGATAAGAAAACTGAGTTGTAGTTACTGAGTGACCGAGTGATTTCACCTCTCTAACAGGTGGTCAATAAAACCCATTTTCTCTAGTCCCCACTGTCTGATTTGGTAGCAACTAAAAGCTGCACCCGTTGCAGTAGACTCCTCCTTTAGAACAGGAGAAAAGAATTCTCATAATCCCCAGAGAAAGGTTACAAAACTTCATGAGTTCCCTAGGAGCTACGTGCTGCTGAAGTGGGTTTTCTTCATCTCCAATGTGTAGTAGGTAGGGGACAGCTATGATTTACGAGGCCTCTGTTCCCATGGGCAGATACACTGCCTGGAAATATTGGGTGGGTATATATATTAATTCATATCAGATAAGCATCAATGTAAGAGTGCCCTTTCCATGTGTTTTCTGTGAATTAAAAACTTAACAGTAGCTTCCTGAAAGCTTTCAAGAGTATGACAGAGGCAGAGATCAATGGTTTCCTTGCTCTTGTATGCTATACAAAGATGATAAATGGGCCTTCAAGGCACTGAGAAGACAAAATAAAAAAACCAAACTGAAACAAACAGGTAAAGCCACTGAACTGACTTCAAGAAAGCTGCTGGCTGGAGGGAGATAGGGAAATGACAAATTAATGGAGGTGTACTTGTGTGCGGTGTGTTTGAGACAGCATTGCTCATTGGATTAGTTAGGCCTTAAGTGACTTCTTATGTATGTATGTGTAAAACTTGAACCATTTTAAATATGCCAGTTCTTTCTTCCTCGCCCCTACAAAAGTATGGGTCATATTTTGGTGTTTAGATTCCTCTGCTTCAGGTTTGAAGGTTTTTCCTCCTTTTTCTTACCACATGAACAGTGTGAAATCTTTCATTTGACTGATTACCTTTATTTAGTGGTTAGTGACCTTGCTTTATCCAAGTCCATTTGGACACACTTGGTGACTGCCTCCCCTTTCTGACTTAAGTGTATATGCTCACATAAAAAACAACAGTGAAGGTGGCTCCTGCTCCGGTCGGGTTGCATTATGTACTATGAGAGACTGAGGGCTCTGAAAGGGCTGCTTCCCTATACTAGTCATGTCTTGTGGTCTGCATCTAGCTACAGAAGTGTTTGTGTTAAGTTTCTGTTTAAGTTTGTGTTAAGTTAAAAGATTTACTACTTGAATACTGTAATCTTATGGTCTTACAGGTTAAAGGACCTCTCAAAATGCTTCTCCCACATTTTTTATTCAGTACAGTTATCAGCATAGAAATCTTTGGTGTAACACCAAGCAGAAGATGTGAAAATGTAATGATGGGGGGAAAAGTGCTGCGTGAAGTTAGGGGCGATGCTTGGTCCTTCAGTTTCTTGCCTTGGGTGGGTGTGAATGGAGGTGGCTTTCCACTGTGAAGGATCAGGACCAAAAAATGTGTTTTTCCAGGTCATGTTGGAAGAAATGAGATGGGAAATTGCCTACCCCTCTGTATTATCAGCTTTATTGAACACTAAAAGAGCAGTTTTGCAGTCATAAACTTGTATAGGTCACGGTTCCTGGAGTTGCATGAAGACAACAGAGTTATCTTCTCTTTAGATAGCAAGTATTCCTGTGAGTCATAGAATTAAATTAGGTTTGACTTCACCCCCTGCCCTCCCCCCAAATCTGTGTTTTAAGCCTGATTGATTTAGGTATCAAAAAAAAAAAAGTAAATTGGCTCCTGTTAAAACTTTCCTCATGCTTCAATCAAATATAAGGGCTCCCCTCTGTAGATTTACTGGCATCAAGGGATAGGTTTGAAGGCAACTTTTCTCTGAGGAGGATCTTCTACAGATTGACCTGTTTTCATAAAGCACATTGGGATTTCATATCTATACTATCTCTACTCTCTCATCAAACTTGTTAGAAATTGGCTGTTGGGTTTAGGCACTGCTAGGGAGGAAGATAACTGAAAGGAGATTCCATAAACTTCATTTTCCTTAGGAAGCTATGCTCATATTCCAAACTTTGTTAGTGCTTGTAGTGGCAAAGAAAACTTGGAAATGTGAATAGCCAGGAGTGGATGTAGGTGCTAATGTCTGACCCAGTGGAGCAGGTGCAGAAGGAGCTGAAGCAGTCTTTTTGGCAAGCAGTGCTGGCTGGTATAAACCAGGGCTGTTTGAAGGAAGGAGCTCTGCTGTTTCTGTGCCCTTGAATTAGTGTATTTTATAGTGATTGAAAGTGTTGAAGGTCATGTTGATTTCTTTTTTCTTTTATGGGAGTACAAATTTTGAAGCCTGTTTTTCAGAGGTAGGCCAGCAGCATTTCAGAAAGTGCCAGGTAGCAAGAAGGTAAATTGAGTCTGCTGAACTTAGCCTTGGCCTGCCCCCTTCTGCTCACAGGACTGAGGGCTGCTCGTTAGTGCCTACGAAGAAAAGACTTGAGCACCCTTTACTGTTGTGCATGCTTCACTGGGCCTTGTTTACAACCTTCACTTGCAGCATGAAGGTGCTCTGGAGGTCTGCCTTTAGTCTTGAATTGCTTGAATCTATCTTGAACTGTGTTCATGCTATACCTCAGAAGCGCAATGACTAATGTAATGTCCCTGGGTTACTGCAATGTTGAAAGAAGTTTGGGGCTTGTCCAGTTTTCAGGACTGGGGATAAAGGATTTTAAAACCTGTGGACTTTGAAATCTTAACCCATGTAGGGGAATTGTATTTGTCAACGCTTACTACAAGCTGCCTTAATTCTTTCCTGAAATGCATGTGGTTTCAAGTTTAGGTGCTGTTGGATGTAACCAAGGATATGAGTTTTAATTCTGACAATAGTAAAAAGTACTTGATCCAACTCCAGCAAGAATTTTGTGGCATAATACCCCTGAAATTACTTGAGGGCTTAAGAAATTGTATTGCAGCATGAGGCTTGCTCTCTTGAGTAAAGAAACTGCTAATTAATATGAGGAAGTTCAGGTTTTGTTTTTTTTTTTCTTTTCTTGTTTTCTTCCCTAGGAATGTTTCGGAAAAACGAAGATTTGACTCCGTCACAGAGGTGCTTGGCTGTAAGGTAGGCTTTCAGACATCTGAGAGTCTAATTTTGGGGCCAGGGAGAAGCTGGTGTTTTGTGTGCTTTATTAGTGCTCTGTGGAATTGCCGCAGTTCACACTCAAGATAGAGGTTTTACAAAGTAATCCAAAACAGATCTATCCTTTTTATGTTTGTAGCTTAATTCATACATCTATCCTCCTGGAAGATATCATTAGAAGTAGGTTTATACTTGAGAAAAACATTCTAAGTTCTGTGCCATCTATGCAAATTAATGCTGTATGAGACAGGAGACTTGTTAACATTTAGTACACATACAAGGAAGCTGGTGAAGGAACATGCTTATTTAATTCTGTTTTTCAGTATTTAGCTTACCTTTTCTCCTTTCTTTATTTGGGGGACTTGAAAATAGTATGTTATCCTGGACAGAACAGTCTTGACTTGAGGCATTTTCCTTAATTTGAAATTATTATTACTAGTTAAAAGCAACTTTTGTTTACTGGTTCAGTTATTGAGGGGAAAAGAGAAAATGTAAACAGTTGAACAAAGACATAGGGAAAACCCTTTCTTCTCCTTCCGCAGGCTCAAACGCCTCTTCTGGGCAAGGAGAAAGTCACTAGAGTTCAGGAGAACTGTCTAGAAATGCTCAGTATGGATTGGAAAGAAATACTATGTGTAGAATGTTTTAAGCTTTGATTACAAGTCACACAAACTGCTCCTTCAGTATGTGGTTTTTACTGCAGTGAGAGTAAGCAATGACACAGAATATGACTTTTCCTACTGTGGAAATTCTGTAGAACTACACATTCCATCTCACGAGTTGCTTGTCTTTGAATTACAGACGCATGCCAAGTCTACTGGAGTATTTAAGTTACAACTGTAATTTCATGGGTATCCTGGCAGGCCCGTTATGCTCTTACAAAGACTATATTACTTTCATTGAAGGCAGATCATACCAACTGCAACAGTCTGAAGCAAATGGGAAGGAAGACACAAAATATGAACAAACGGATCCTTCTCCCAATGTAAGATGTATGACTTGCAGTGCCAATGCTTCCGGAATCATTGCATGAAAAGCTTGGTTTGCACTGTTCACTTACAGACGTAACTTGTGAGCTGTATCCGGAGGGCATTCATCAACAGCACAGGTCCCTGTTCAAAAAGTTAAATGCCTTCTTTTTTAAGACAGGTTTGCTCCATGGTTTCCAGCCTGGATCTTGCAGATAAAGGCAGATTAAATTGGGGTTTCCTAACAAGCTTATATGGTAAAAAGCCATCTATAAATTAAAGCAGTTGATGCATGTTTCCTTCAGAGCATATACTTACGCAAAGAAAGTCCTGGTAAGGACGAAGTGCACATTTAAGTCTCATCAGTTTTCAAATCACATAAAGTTTCAGCAAGGTTTCATGAACGTTTTCAAATTCTACTGTTTTCTAATATTTTCTTGATCAAGTAGAAAAACATTAATGTATAAGAAGTTGAAAAGCACTCAGAAATAGTTTTGGTTTGGTAGGGTTTGGGGTTTTTTTCATGCTTTCATTCACATAGATAGCTATTAAAGATAGATTTTGATCTGCAGGTGTAGTAAGAGATAGACTAGCCATAACCCTAGGCTAGTAATCCATACAACCTGTATTTCTTTTTTTCTCTTGCTCTGCTCTTGGAAAAGAGGCCGAGTGTGTACAGAAGAAAGTCCAGCTGATCATACCTTACAAGAGAGATTATATTGCCTGAAGTGAATCAAAAGAGCCTGAAGCTTGTAACTTTTTAAATTTAATCCAAGTAGTTTAATGCTCAGGGTACCGAATACTATCTTTTCACTCTTTTCATATCCTTTTAAATAGGAGCGTATCAGGCTTTTCAGTTTGTGTGTGCCTAAGATAATTATTACTACATGCACAAGGGAGAATTATCATGGAGTCAACTGGAACACTTCAGATAAACAGCTGTCACTAATTGCAGCTCCAGTTACCTCTTTTCTGCTTGTCTTGTGGACCAACTGTTGCTGGAAATACCTTCATCTGCTCCCATACAGAGCTGCTGGTCTGGTCCTACCATCTAGAGGTTGCCATCCCTGCAAGCTAGGCTAGCAGGGAGGGCTTCTCAATCAGCTTTGTCATCTCCAGCTGCTTCCGTCCTTTGAATGGGGATGAGGACTCCTTTATTTTTTTTATTTTTTTTCTTAAAATGTTCTGTTCTACCCGACTTGTGTGGTTGTAGCAACTTGCACCACAGGAATGTAAACTAGTGGCTGGAGCATGCTAGCACTTTAAACTGCTCCACATATTTACAAAGCACCTATGCTCACAGATGTGTGCTGTTGACTAAGTGGTTAGGAAGGGCAAAAGAGACACAGGAGAATTCCTTGCCTAGACTGGCACCTCTGTATTGATGTGTTGTATTGGCAGAGACACAGATGCTGCTTTTGTTCTTAAACATTGTTTTGGCTCAGTAAAGGCATCACGTCTTATGTACTAGAGTTCTGTTTCTGCAGAAAAATTCTGTGTAGAAAAATTATTTGAAATAAGTGGAACTAACCAAATCTGCTGAAGTCTGTACTTCTGGACATGCATCCACTGATTGCCTGGTAGGATTTCCTGGCTTTTTACCACATAATCTTGCTAGCAATCTGAGCAGTCAATAGAAATAAATATAAACCTGTGATGGATTATTCTTTCAGGTAAGCAGTTTTCCATAAAATAAATTGCACTTAAGATGCTTGGGACTTTTTGCAATTTATGCTGCACTGGCTTTTTGAAATAAAGATAAAGAGAAGCTGTCTCTGCTGCTGATACTTCATCTCCCAACTGGTGTTAGAGAAATCTGGCTGCATTGTAGAATACCAGCGAGTAGTTTGTGCTTTTGGGGAACTATGGATGATATAATTTTACTGCATTTGCTGCATCAGTTATAATATGCATCATCTTGTTCCAGAAGAAAGTTTAGATACTGTAAATTTCATATTAATACTTTACATTTGTTCCTTGATTCTCCTGTTACGATTTCAAGAGCCTAAATTGCTAGGTAACTCAAAAAATGAAATGTAATGAGGATCAGCAAATGTTAATCTAGTAAATGAAAGGGAAAAAAAATTCTTCAGCTGAGTTACAGTAAGTTTCATTTCTTCTCAAATATAACCTCTATAACCAAATAGCTCCTGCGGGCCTCCTCCTCTATACCGGGTGTTGACTGCATGATGTTAACTTGGTTTAGTATTTTTGCTGTGTTCATTGCATGTTAAATTAATTTCAGCATATTAAAACTTATTTCTTACATCCCTCCTATTGTGCCTTTTTGCAAGCTATCAATTGTTGGTGCTCAAAGTGGTGTCAACTCTCAGAAATTAATATCTGTCTTTGTAAGTTTCTTTTTATTATGGCTACCCTTAAAATACAAGATTCCTGTCAGCAGATAACTTCTTTCTTGCTTATTATGGGGACTTTTCCTACAGTTTATAAAGATCTTGCTTAATTATGTGGAATTTTTACCTGTGGTGCTAACCTCCCCAAAATAATAGGCTTTAACATAGTTAGTATTATATTTAGCTCCTCATTGGTTGCTTTTCAACCAAGAAGAATAACAGATTCAGTCAAATAAAAGATTAAAAGGTCGTTTTCTACTTTTTGGAATATATTTTTATGTATTATTGTATAGACATGCAATAGATATCTATTTATAAAATTCCTGAGTTCAGTGAATGTTTTAACTTTATTTCTTCAACTAGAAAGCTGTTCCTGAACTCTGTTCCCTGATTAGGAATCTGGCTTTCAAACTAACTCTGTTCCCATTTAAAGAATGCGTGTTTGTTTTTGTCCTGGTGCTTTTAGCATAAGTACCTTTTCACATTCCCAATGTTGGCCATTTTTGATATTTTTATACAGGTATGCCCAGGTTTTATTCGTCTAAACTAAATAAGCCAGGCTTTTCTACCTTTTTGTTGTAAAAGGAAGTGTACATCCTGCTTCATATGAGGTCAAAGTTATCATGCAGCTTATGATCTTTTAATTTCATAACAGAACAATTATTTTGATAAGTTGTAAAATTTAAAAAGTGAATGAAATTTAAAAAATTTTTACTTTTGAATAGTTACTTCATCCCCTTAAAAATTTACCAGCCGTCTTGTGAATGTGCAATCCAGTCATTACTCACTTATGCCTTGGGAAAGAAGCTTATATCAGTAACCTAGTTCACTAGGTGGAAATCAGTAGGAAGTGAATTAATGTTATATCAAACATTTCTGTAGGTTATTGAACTGTAGACTATTTTGGTTTCAAGTGAGTACTTCTAATTCTTTGTAAATGTGTTCAAAACCTAAGTGCTATAAACATGCCTCAGACTTTAATAATGTAATAATTTTGATTTAATAATCAACTTAGACCAATCCAAGTATAAACTCTTCCTGAATATGGTAGCTCCTGGCTGTGGCTTCTGGGTCTTCTGTTTATTGTAGCAGTGCTGACCTGCATTGCGCTGCATCATGCTCTGACTCAGATCACTTGATGCTCTTTAATCCATCATTTAAAAAAAAAGGTAGGAAACCTCTCAAAGGCTAGACTTTCACCTGATCTGCTTCTCTAATCGGACTCACTAGAAGGAAAAGAGCGAAAACCTGCAGCCAAGGTGAGGAGGGAGTCCTTCAGAAGCTCTGTGTAAACCAGTCCTGAAACTGCAGCTCCCAGTCTCTGTAGAGACAGGAGATTCTCCGTGGCTGTTTGCTAAGGACACTGATAAACCTTATACTGGCGTCCTGAGATTTATAATTACTCAGTGAAGTAGTATTATTAAAACAGACAGAAATGCTGTTTCTGGGCTGTATACTTGTCCCTACACCTAAATGTTGCTGCTAAAAAAAGTTATAAAATATGTAATTTAAATGCTTAATAAATAAATAAAACCATCTTGCTCCTACAGTGTTTTTTCTACAACTACAAATTGAAAACTGCAGAGTTTATTTTTACAAGTACAATTTATGGCAGACCCCTGTATGAGCTCGTTGTTTTTTTCTTAAGATATATTTTTATTAAGATTCTTATGCTTTTTGGTAAAAGAAGAGCTTTCAATTCTAGTTGAAACTTAAAAACCTTCAAAGAGGTACTAAGCATATTTTGGGTTGAATGGGCAGGTTAATGGTTTCTGTTTACAGATGGAAAAACCAGTGGCAGTGGCAAATAACAGGCCTTTAAACAGAGATTACATTACTTATAAGTTGCTAATAAATATTTTGAGACTTTGTAGAGATCTTCACATGGAAAACAGATATTTTATATGTTTGTGCTTATATTTCCAAGTTGCGTGTTAATGTTACCAGTCTGTAAATTCTGTTTCTCATGTGAAATTGAACATGACTTTTAACTGTGGCCTAGACTTTAAAGTTAAATCCCTACAACTGTCTTCAGAACTTTGGGGTGATGTCTTTTGGTATTTACAAATATCTAGCTTTTGCATGTATCAGGGATTGCACAGCAAATGTAAAGATTCACTAGTGTTAATAACTCATTTTATGAAGTCTCATTTCTGTTTAAATTACTAAAAAAGTAAAACCAACTGAAGTTTCCCTCTGCTTTAGCAAAGAGAGAGAAGGATTAATAGCTGCTAGAAAAACAAAGGAACACTTCTAGAAATATTAATATATTTTAAACTCTTGTAGTAGAATAAAGTATTAAAATCAAGTATATTGGGAAGTGAGTAGAAACAAATAATTAAACACCAGCTTTAACTGTTAGTAGGTATTGCTTCCTGAATTATCCAGCTGGTTTGTTTTAATTAGCTGAGTTTTCTGGTCCTCTCTGAAATATCATCTTCTGAGATGAGGCATGTGAAATGTATGCAATATCCAAGTTACCCTCACCTTTTTACAGCTCTTCCAAGTTTAATTTTTTTTGTCAGGTTGTAACCATGTCTTAAGTCTGTGGGACTGGGTGAATCTTTGATGCTGTGTGTCTTGCAGAAATCTGTATTTTCAGTTGGGCACTTAATGCTCCATTTTGTATTATGGGCCAGAATTACTTTTATTTTGAAACTAGGTATGTGAAGCTCCTCTAATTTAAGCGGGACGTTGTCTTTACAAGTTTGGACAGGTGTCCTGGAAGCAGGATGGACATGGTTGTCTTTGTTGCGATGCTTCAGAGAAAAACAGCGAGGTTAATTTGTTTTCTTGCCAACTTGATTGTTTGTAGAGTTGTAATGTAAATTATAATGGTAATGTTTAGCTTTAAATACCGAGATTACTTACAATCAAAACTTGAAAATTACGTTTAAGTGAACTAGCTCTCAAATGTGTCTTTTGTAGGCGCTGGGTTAGTGTGGTACATAAACAGGTTTATGCAGAACTTGAGGTATTTTGGCCATAAATTTGTAAGTTATTTCAGTATTGTAGTTGTCTTGTAATTTAGATATTGCAGTAATCTAGGAGAGTTAATCGCCATGGAGTTGCATGGGAAAAAATGTTCCCATTTCTTGGAAGAGTTTTTAGAGGCTCCTTGTAGTCAGATTGAATTTGCCATGTTTGCCAGAGGTGGTGCTCACAACTTAATCAAGATAATGATATTCCTTGAATCTCTATAAGATGTTACCAACTATTCTACAGTTGGTAGTATACACAAATGAAAATTTTACATACATATGCAGCTGTTAGGGAAGGGCAATTATAACTTGCCTTTCTTTCCAGAAGATTAACAAAAAAAGTGAAGCTTACAAAGTCTCCTATCTTAAACTTTTCAGATAGCTGTGGCACAGAAACTCTTAATCTGTGGGCTGTCCTTACTCTTCCACATGACTGTTACAAAGACTTTGCCAGTGGAATACAACATTGATGATAACTTCAGAGCTACAGCATCGTGGCCTGTAAGGTTTTTCTACCTGTACGTGTCTCTTATGGCTGCCAGACCCAAGTATTATTTTGCATGGACTTTAGGTAAGTACATACATTAAAACAAAAATAAAAAAAGCTTTTGCATTGACTTTCTTTTGAGATGCTGCACAGTAAGCATGTATTAAAAAGTGACAGTGCCCTCTTGAGGCCTTAGGAAAACATTATTATATTTAGGTATTGCAGGGTGTATTGAATGGTGTCTCTGTTTTTGAGAAACAAAACTTACCATAAAGCTAAACACTATGTTTTGACAGTGTTGAAAATGAGGTTGTGGTCTCCTGAACAAACCTAAGTGAAACATAAAGCTTTTTGGAGAGTGGTAGCATTTCAAGGAGCAATGATGTTTTCTTTTTTAAAATTTTTAGTTAATCTAGTTTGATGTACAATCCTTGTTTTTTATTAATTTTCTGGTTTTGATACTTTTATCTTGGCATATCTAAATTCTAAGCCTTTTGCTGTGGTTAGTTATCAGTAATTTGCTTAATGTTATTCAAGTGGGAAGGAAAAACAAACATATTGAATTTCGAATGTACCATAGCGGTGTTAATAGTAGATGGCATTCACAGTAGTGCTTTCAGAGTTTGATGGGTGACGCTTCAGCTTTTAGTCTTTGTTTACTAAAAGTTCTAATTGACCAACGGGATAACACCTAGAGTCACTGATTTACAGCACTTGAATAGATGGTGGGGTTTCAAGAATGTTTTGCTTTTCAATTTGCATTATTTAGAGGGGGGGGAAAAAACACAAACCAAAAAACCCAACATATTGCTGTACTACTGTGTAAGCTGACATCTTGGAAGTACCTCACAAAACAGATTTCATCAGCTTCCTCCTCTTTTCCAGTTTTCCATATTTGTCTCATAATTCTTTTGAGAGAGAATCTGTGGGAAACAATGCAATAAAGAAAGCCTTAGTGTAGCAGAGCAGCATGACTCATTTACAGCTGCTGGTTTCATTCCTGGTCAATGAATGAAGTGCTTTCAGCTTGTCTGGATATAGTAATTCTGGGGCTTGTTGTGGAATGAAATAATTTAGAATATTGTACTCTTATGCAGCAGTGTCATTGTCCGTAAAGAGCAGGAGTCATCTGAAAAATGAATAATCTTTTTTGTTCTTTTTCCTTGTAATAATTCAGATGGATTTCTCCTTATGCACTTACTAACGGTGTAGAGCTAGCATTCCTTTGGTAAAATACCAAAAAAAAACCCTCAAAAACTCTATCAACTCTGTAATTTCAGCTTGCTAAATAACTTTTTTGTTTTTTGTTCCTTCCTTGCACTTTACCTCATCTAAACTTCAGATGGCATGAGTCAAATATGAAGGGGCCCGAAAAGTTTTACTGGATGTTGTGCTTTTGAGTTGTACATTGCTATTCTTCACATTTAAGAAAAAAAATAATGTTACTAAAATGAATTACTTAGCATTTTAATAAGTACTAATTTTAGGTAATAAAATACTTACTCCAGCCATGGTTTTTCTGCTCTAGCAAGAGGTTACAGAGTTCGTGTCTTCAGCTGTTTCTAATTGAGCATAAAATCATAGTCTAATGTTTGAAGTTGACATCAGTGTTATCAGACATATAGCAGCAAATGTTGTTACTTTTGAAGATCTTTAAAATTGTTATTGATGGGGAAATAAAAATATTATGAAGTAATTAAGTCAAACATCACAAAGCCCTCTTCCGGACTGGTTAGATAACTTGAGAAACTGAACTTTGGGAAAGGAACTGTTTGAGTCAATTGTTTCTTTTACTTTCCAAATACACTGATTAATATGTTGAAAAAGTTAAGAGGAAAGAAAAACGCAGAAGACACAAATTTCTCTTACCTGTCACTATTGTACAAAGGAAATTATTTTAAATACGGTAATACAAATTGAGCGATTTCTCTTGCCTTGTCAGCTGAAAGGTGACAATCTAATTACAATGCTTTAGATGAATTCTGAGCTAACAGAGAGGGCTCGTGTTCTGTAACTAGACCTAGTTCTGTATTACTTCTGCCAAGCCTTTTGCCTGCCGTGCTTCCAGTCCCTCAGGATGCCTCTGAACTGGGAGAGGAGGTGGCATTCTTCTCCCTACAGTCACTTATTTATCCACTTATCTATGGTTGGGTTCACACCTTGTGGATGTGTTGTCCATGTTTGGGTGAAGGCAACCAGGTGCCTGACTCAGCAGAGGCAATATTTGGAAAAAAATCCCGGCTCTAAGTGGTCATCCAAATTTGAGAAGTACGGCTGAGGAGACTTTAGCATGTGAGCTAGCAAAGCTGAGGCAAAAGTGATGGCTGCGAGTGACTGGTGCTGTTCAGACTGGGATCCCTTGTACTTTTCTGTGCAGTCCAGATGATGATACCAGCTTTTTCTACTAGAGAAAAATACTGTTTGCTTTGAAGTATCTGACCTTTGATGTGCACTGTAAACCCTTCACTTCCAGAAGTGTCGTTAAGGGTTGCCTTGTGCCATTAGTGTGCCATTGTGCCTTCTGCCATTAGACAAACTGTATTGCTTAGTAAATTACCCTTTGCTTCTCTCAGGTTTGCAGTGCAGTGCGTGTGGTGCTGTGAACCTGCGCAAAGTGAATCCTGTGGTTTTATCTTTGTGCTTTAAACGTGGCGGCTGCTGCTGCTGCATAACAGACCAGTGACACGCACCTGAGTGCTGAGCTGCCACCTCCAATCCTTGCAGCCAACCTCTGCTGCCTGGGCTCACTGCATCTCACTGAGTTTGTTTGTCTGTCAAGTTGCTCAAGCAGGTCTAAGTAGGTGGTGGGAGAGAGGGGCGACATCTGTGCTGTGCAGCCAGTTGTGCTGCCTTTCTTCTTTTTACTTTTGTACAAGTTTTCTAATTGAAAGCTGGTGTCTTGCTCAGATTATTTTCCTTTTGTTGTATGCCTAATACAGTGACAAACCAATAAATACATAGCCTTTAAAATTTAATAAATATTTTGAACGATCTGCATGTTGTGAGATGCACAACCTGTAATGCAGGCAGTTGATAACTCGCTTGTTTCTTCTTGTTTCATTGCAGCAGACGCAATTAATAATGCAGCCGGGTTTGGTTTTAGAGGCTATGACAAAAATGGAGTTACATGTTGGGATTTAATATCAAATCTGAGAATCCAGCAAATAGAGGTTTGTTCATGGCTTTTCAAATAAAATGCATGCTCATCTGGGTAGTTGCTTGTAATGTCAGTAACTTTTCCTATGCATTTTGTTCCTTGAGACAGTGAATATATTCTAAGTCAGAAATGACGTGGCTGCATCCTTAGGGAAGGATGGAAAATAGTCTGTTTTGAATATGATCTACTTGTCAGCTGACTTCCAAAATATTTTGTGGTTATAAGTAGTTCTATAAATATGTTATTCAACTCATCACAAAGCAGGGGCTTTTTAAATAATTTATATGTCAGAGTTTGGAAATATTTTGTAACATTTTACAACTATGGAAATAATTAGTTTATTTTTACTTTACAGTTTTCCACAAGTTTCAAGATGTTTCTTGATAACTGGAATATCCAAACAGCTCTGTGGCTTAAAAGGTATTTATTTCTTAAAGGAAAACTTTTCTCCAATGCAGTTTCTTAGAGAAATATGTCTTTTAAGATAATCTAACATGTAAAGCTAAACCCCACTAAAGAGTACGGTTGTTGAACAACTGCATGGGACGTTCTTCTTGTAATACTTGAATTCAAGCTGCTGAATGTAGCACTTCTCTCTGTAAGGTACCAGGTAATGATAAAAGGTGTTTTTCTTCGCTTGTCATAGAGAACCTAGAAGTACTAGTCTGTGGAGGTGTCTCTTTTCTTTCCCTCTCGGCGTTCAAAGCAGCACATGTTGCTAAGAGCAGTAGGCAAAATGGACATCTTTTGTGGCTACCCTGTAGAAAAGGATGGTTTTAAAATTATTTTTTTTATTCTTTTTTAACCCCATAGTGATATAAACTTCCATTTGTTCTGTGAGAGAACTTTCTGCACTCCTACGATGAGTATGTGGCAAATATCAAACCCTACAAGTTTCTAGAAAAAAACAAACCCTTACAAATGAGTACCCCTCAGATGCACTTTTTTCCTTGTCTGGGCAACAGGTATAGTGCCCAGTGAACTGAATCACTCTGCTTTAACTACTGCTAGAAAGTAAAAAATTATTCTGGAGTAGTAACGTGGCTGTTGTTGCCCTTTTTCCAGTCTCTGTGTAGATGATCTTATATGAATAGGGGTGATCTTAACAGAGACCCTCAACTTGGGATCATTCAGAGAACTTTATACCTTATTCTAGGGTGGCATCAGGATGTTGCTTCCATCAAATTTTTTTATAGTGTATTCTTTCATGATTTCTTCCCTAAAGGTTTTTCTGACACAATTTGAAACAGACACTGACGTGATTATTCTGGTTGGCTCAATAGACAATAGAATCTACTGCTAGGACAGTCACTACAGAGTGCTTGCAGGTATTGAAATGTATCATTTAACAAGACAAATAAGCCATTTAAAAATGCATTTTAATTTAGTTTGGGAACAGCAGCTTATTGGTATTAAAACTTAACAGGAGACGATTGCATTCCAACAAGCTTTCAAAGCTCCTAAATTGGATGATGTTAAACTAAAACTCCTTTTAGTGGAGGAGTATAATTTCTGCTAGGAATTGAAAAACAATGCAAATCAATAGTTCAGAGGTGAAGGAAAAATAAAGCATCTCTTTTGTCAAATGTTTTAAAGAAAAATTGAGTCCAATGTAAGAATGACTGATTACTCTTAATTTTATAAGAACAAGTATAAAAGAATCTGAGGCTAGTCTAAGTGTTGCTTTTGCCACAGTGAAAGGGAGGAGGGTGGATGTTTTCTTAAAAATCTGTTTTAAGAGATGGTTTTAATGATTATATATAGGGCATAAATATTGGACCAGCTATATGTCACATAACCAATGGTTGGATTAGTTGCAATGTTTGACTAGAGGACAAGCTCGTGTATTACTTTAAGTGTCCCTTTTTAACATCTCGCCTGTTTACTATCTATGGAAGCATCTAAAATCTTAGACACTTTTCTTAATTGAACTACAGAAATACCAGATGTCAGCATTCGTTCTGTTCTTTTCTGAAGCTCTTGGAAGAGGAACTGAGCTTAAACCCTGATTGTGTGTAAAAACAAACACTTTGTAAAAATGCAGTTAACCTCCACAGAAACATGGAATTGTTTGGGTTGGAAGGGACCTTAAAGATCATTGAGTTCCAACCCCCCTGCCACGGGCAGGGACACCTCCCACTAGAGCAGGTTGCTCAAAACCCCATCCAGCCTGGCCTTGAACACCTCCAGGGATGGGTCATTCAAAACTTCCCTGGGCAACCTCGGGGGACTGGCACTTCCCCAGTGCCTCACTACACTCATAATGAAAATTTTTTTTCCTAGTATCTAATCTACATCTGTCCTCTTCCAGTTTGAAGCCATTACCCGTTGTCCTGTCACTACATGCCCTTGTAAAAAGTCCCTCTCCAGTTTTCTTGTAAGGTGCCATTCCAGTACTGGAAAGCTGCTGTAAGGTTTTCTCAGAATCTTCTCTTCTTCAAGCTGATCACCCCCAACTCTCAGCCTGTCTTCACAGGAGAGGTGCTCTATCCCTCTGATCATATTGGTGGCCCTCCTCTGCACTCACTCCAACAGGTCCATGTCAATTTTATGTTGAGGGCCCCAGAGCTGGATACAGTACTTCATGTGGGGCCTCACAAGAGCAGAGTAGAGAGACAGAATCACCTCCCTCAACCTGCTGGCTGTACTTTTGGTGCAGCTCAGGGTACAGTTGGCTTTCTGGACTGTGAGTGCACGTTGCTGGCTCATGTACAGCTTTTCATCCACCAACACCCCCAAGTCCTTCTCAGGGCTGCTCTCAATACATTTTCTTTCCAGTCTGTACTTCTGCATGAGATTTTGCTGACTCTTGTGCAGGACCTTGCACTTGGCCTTGTTGCACTTCAGGAGGTTCACATGGGCCCACCTCTCCAGCCTGTCCAGGTCCCTCTAGATGGCATCCAATCCCTCCAGTGTGTCAACCAGACCACACAGCTTGGTGTCAGCAGACTTGCTGAGGGTGCGCTCAATCCCACTGTCCATGTCACCAACAAAGATGTTAAAAAGTTCCAGCCCCAATGCCAACTCCTGAAGATCATAAAGAATTTTAATAAACACTTAATGTAGATCACAAAATACAGCAGTTCAAAAGCATTATTGTTACAAGCCTGCAAGTTAAAGCAGGTATTTGCATAGTGATAAGTGTCGTGATAATGTTTCCTGACTGGGAAAGCTGTTATGTTCCTCCTCAGCCTGTTTGTTTTTTCCAAAAGAAAAAATCCAATTTTTTTTTTTCTTTGATCATGTTTGCAAAACCTTTGTGATTCTTGTTGCTCTCTTCTGGCTTCTTTCCAAACTTTCCATCATCTTACAGTGGATGTAGTATTTCTGCTAAGATCTCCAAGGTCTTCCCCAGGATTGTTACGGGCAGTTGAGTGCTTTGAGTGGATTAATTACCCTTTTTTTTCTTTTTTTTTTTTCCAGTTAACTCTTGCTGATACATCACTGTATTACAGCTGTCTTTTTTTGCAACAGCAATCTCGTGTTGATTCATGCTCAGCTGATACTCAGTGTTTCATGATGCTGATTCATATTCATGCTCAGCTACAGTTCTTCAGAATGTTAAATGGATGGGTACTGTTTTGTATCTTGTGCTTTTCTTAGATGTTTTAGGCTTTGGACTTCATCTCATTGATTTCAGATCATCACTTGAGTGTCAAGATCATTTTGGGTTCTAGTGCTCTATCTGTTAAAAAAAATAACACCAATCTCCATTTCCCATCTCCCTCCCTCCCCCCGCCATCTCTCAAAAAAAGGAAGGGAGGGCAGGATTGAAAAATACACTTCTCAGTCTCCTACCCCAGCTAATATTGACAGTATAGAACAAGAGCGAGGGGAGTACCTTGCCTAACGGTTGATGCATCTTCGCACTTCTAGGGCAAATCATAGATAACCTGAAACATGCATTTTTGAATAGATTTTCTCATCCTTTTGTTATGACCATATTTTATGGGTTTACTTTTAGGAAAGTCAAGTGAAGCATTTCAACACGCTTTTTTATTGACAAATCCATAGAGGATTTTTTAAGCTTACTTTTTACTCTTTGAAATTGAAGGCTGGTGATTTATTTTCTAGTATATATCTTATCTAACTTGCATTGATATAGCTGAGATTTGATTTGTTAATTTAGGTACTTTTGTTAGCTCCTGAATGCTTTGCGGGGGAAAATCTGCTTAGCTAAAGTAGTTTAAATCAAATAAAGATATAAGTCATCTATCAATTTATTAACAAAACATAATTAAGTCAGTCAGTGAAATGTACCTTCGGATTTAATGTCAGGACTAGAACAGATGATGTTTTCGAAGTGCTTAGTGTTGTGACTTAATAAATTTCTAAACACTCTTCTGGAACTAATCCCGAGGAGTTTAAAGAAGCAGACACGCACGCACTTGGTTAGGTGCACGCTGTGCCTCTAGCGTGACACGTGGGTTACAAAAACACACCTCCTTTGGGAAGTGAGCCCCCTGCCTGTGTACATCGCCTGTGGGAGGTGTGGGTGCTCCAGCTCTGTGAACCTGCTGATTGACACACCAGTTAAGAAAGCAGCTGACAGGGCTGAGGGATTGCACCCTGTGGATCACACACGGCAGTGATAGTCCCCAGGCTGGATGCAGGCTACTCAGTGTCTGCCAAGGAGGATCCTCTGTCTTGGCTGAGATGGAGGTCGTGATGCTGATGGGGTGACTTCTAGCAGTGTCAGACCAGGTTGTGATGACCAATATTTTGCTCCAAGATGTCTCCTTCACTTGTTCCACATTTTCCTAGTGTTTTTCTACTTTCTAGGCTGACACCTTCATTTCAAAAGTTTCTTTGAAATTCCCTGGTTACTGTCTAGTCTGGCCAGTTGTGCTTTCCTCTTTAAGGTGATCTGTTGTGGACAAATGTCCTCAGAGCTTTGTGTGTTAGGCATGGGTGCACCTGTGCCCGGCTGCCTTTTTTCACCTCCTGCTCTTTAATGTAGGCTGAATCATTTGGTCTCAGCAATCTTTGGTGTACGTGGAAGTTGCAGTAAAGAAGCTGCATTTCTAGTAAACATTTCATTCCTCCGTATTGTTAGCTTGTCTTCCTCTTTTAATAATAGGTGTGCATTGTCTTCTCTGATACTTGCTACGTGTTTCTAAAACCTTTTTACATATTGGTGTCTGTGGCCTTTTTTAGTTAAAACTCATTTTTGTGTGTTAGCCTTAGATATGTGTTCATGCATGCTTGTGCTGTTTGTTTTTGCTTCGTGTTAGTGTGCATCTGTTTCCATATTTCCTATTGCTTTTGGTTTTCAGATCATTAAAGAACTCTTGATAAAGCCATATCAGGACCTTACCATGTTTTCCTATTGTTCTTCCACATCATGATGGTTTGTCACTGTGTCAGTTAATGTTGTCTGCTAGAAACTACTTTTTTTGGGTTCCAGTGTCCCCTTCTTTCTAGAATTCCTTACCATAGGACCTTGCCTAATGATTTGGAGTCTCAGTTTTCAAATAGCAGGGTTCAGCATTGTCCTTATTTGATGTTCTCACATCCCTAGAGTCATTAGTTACAATGTCGTTACCATGCTCACCTAATTGCTATACAGAGACACATTTTCACCTGTAGTCTCTCTGTCACTCAAGATCAGAGGCCATTGTTACTTTTTTTCGTTCTCCTATAAGCAGCTTTGACATGAAGAATACATTCCTGACTTATTGCAAGAGTTTGTAGGATAATTTGTGCCTTCCAGTTTAACTTCTCAAACACATTCTTGGATGGCTCGAGATCCTTTGTTAACAGGAACACACACCTTTGGATGCTTCTGTATCACTTCACTGTAGATAAGTACCACATGTGGTGGCACTGAGCATAGGTTGGCACTGAGGGGTTAAATCAAGAGTGTGAATAGCTTTAAGTATTTCCTGTAAGTCATAATATAGTGGCAACGTTATTAAATAATAGTAAACTGCAATTGCCTTGCAAATGATGTGTTGGAAATGAAACTGATAAAAGTAGAAATTATAACTGGGAAGGTTGTTGGTGTCTTTGTCTCATGGTATTTATCTTGAATTGTCTTTGACTTGCTAGAGTGTGCTACGAGCGAGCCACCTTCAGCCCAACAATCCAAACCTTCATCCTCTCTGCCATTTGGCATGGAGTTTACCCAGGATATTATTTAACGTTTCTAACAGGAGTACTAATGACACTAGCAGCAAGAGCTGTAAGTACCCACCAAGCATCTTCTTAAACAAATAAGCGGTTCTGTAAAAGAAAATTGATGGTGTTCTGTAGTCCAAAGATTCAGACACACAGTCTGACAGTTTTTTGTTTACTTTTTTAGTCATGAGAGCAGTGGGAATGATTATTGATAAGGAGAGGGTTGGTCAGTAGAAGCGAGACTCTCCACGGCCTATAACATCTCTATGGCATATCTTTTGTGGGAGGCCTTCCTCTGTATTAACTGATTATGTGTTGTTGTGCCATGATAAACAAGATGATGTTATATAAGACCTTTTTTTTAAAAAAAATTATANCCCTAATTTCTGTCCAGTACCAATGTGACTAAAGAATGCTCCCTGTCAGCCAGCAGATAAACATCTCTCTTACTACTCAAAATTGGCCAGCCAGAAGTGCAGTCACATTAATAAGCTTCTAGAGCTACTGTTCAGAGCTGTGTGGCAAATCTGCTGAGAAATCTCTCAGTCCTGCTTGAGAAAGCTGAAGAAGAGCAAAGGCAGATTTATGAGTTACTCAAGGGAAAGAGGAATAAAAAACCCTGCGCTATCAACTTAGAGTAGTGTAACAGACTGCTTTTCTGTCAAAAGAACCAGGACAATGAGAAATGAATGCTCTGTGTAGAAGGTGGTATTTCAGATTTAGATTGTTACTAACAGTAATAAATGAGATGCTCCTCCTCTTTCTTCACAAAGATACAGGTTTAGTCCTTGTTTGACAGAACTGACTCCTTTCTTTACAATAGGTATAGCTCCTTCTCCTTTCCAGACTGTCACAGTGAACTTTTGACACTTATCACATTTCTCAGCCAGGGACTGATGCAAAAGCCAAAGTTCAGGGACAGTTCACAGGTAAAAGTTGTGTTCGCTCAGTAAGGTGAGTCCCGTAAATCGGAGTGCTCACTGCACTTTGGGCTTTGCTAATAAGCTGCATTTTAGTCACATTTCATGTGTATCAACCAATAGGTTACGAAATAAAAATATTGTTAGTTTCTGTATGAACAGTTATGTTAATGTTAACTGAAGATACGTTGGAGGTGCTTTAGCATGTTTATTATTTAACCCTGCTAGCCTTCATTAAGACTGAAGTTTGGCAGCTGTGGCCTACACTTTCTTCTAAGCATGTATTTGACTAGTTTTACTCCCTTTAAGCATTGCACATTTCATAGTCAGGTGTTTACTAGGGGCAGTTAGAGATTTATCTTGGAAGTTGTCCTTTAAGTCCTAAAATGCTAGATTTCTATGCGAGAAGTTCTGTGAAAACCTCATCCAAGTTTCACAGAACTCAGGAATGAGCCATTGCATGTGACTGTAGGAGAAAACTGGGGGGAGATGGCAGACACTGGGATGAAGGGGAGATGGCTGGAATGACTTGTATTATATAGCTTGACTAAGCAAAGGCTGAGTGGGAATATAATACCTACAGGGTAATTTGGGTAAAGGCAAAAAAGGTAAAAAAAGGCTTTTTTAATATGAAGAATGAAATCGGCACAAGTTAGCCCTCCACGTGTTCTGTAGAAGCAGGAGTTGTGAGGGAACTAAAGGATGAAGAAGCTAAACTGCCCTTTGGAGTGCAGCTTTTCCAAGAGGACTACCTCGGTGTGGGTGACTGGAAGGTGGCAACTGTGATACCAAGCTACAGAAAGGCTGAAACGAGCCTCTTGTGGCTTGTCAGCAAATACGAGTGTGAGCAAGCATGACAGTTCAGTCAGAGGATGCAGGGGAGAACATCTACTGGTGTCTTTATTATCGATTTATAAAACTGAACCCAAACCTGTGGGGGTTTGGATCTTTTTAAATACCTCTGGTATTCCATTGTTTGAGCAGAATTTAATGAAAAGAAAAAAAAAGACTCAGCTTAGAAAACTGAGTCCTTTAATAACAGTCCCGCTTCATGGCACTTGTTATTAAGACTCCTGAAACATCTTAGTGGAACTGGTATTTTGTGTATTTTGATTTATACCCTTCTTGCCTTAAAATACATCTTATTAGCAAGTATATGGAAATGACTTACCATATAGAAGCTTTCAGCAGAAGCATTCTGGTTTTTGTTTACTCCAACACTATATTTGCAGAATAGCTTATAGATAGACTAGAATGTCTGCCTCCATCAGACAAGTAGTCCAAAGTCACATTGAGTTTAGGTGGGGATTCATTTACTTAGGCATTTACAAAAGTAAGCAGAATTTAATTCTTTTGCTGGATGGAGCACACTGTTCTAAAAAGCAGGGAACTTGAAATAACTCCTGTTGAAGTTGATGGGTATTTTGAATAGTCCAAAGATACTTGACTGAACTTCAGCGTTTAAATACATCCTATGAATTTTGTGGAAGTGCAGCAAACTCCATAGAATAAGGTAGCTCTCAAAGTTTATTCCGAAGCTAACTTACTGTCATCTGCTTTTTCAGATAAGAAACAATATCAGACACTATTTTGTTGAATCTCCTGCTGTTAAACTATGTTATGATATTATAACGTGGATGGCAACTCAAGTAGCAATAAGTTACACAGTTGTGCCATTTGTACTGCTCTCTGTAAAACCCTCTGTCACCTTTTACAGGTAAGCATGTTCTACCTGTTCCTTTTTTCCTGTCTCTAACTTGGAATAGAAGTACTTTTCTGTGGTGTAAGTTTTCTGAGACTATTTTAGTGATAGTTACAAGACTTCTTTGTTGGCTGAGCAAACTGTATTTCTGTCCTAGTGTTAGAACATAGTTTCTGATTTGTATGAGAAACCATAAAGGAATCTTGTTTTCCCATTGTAATAAACTTATTTCTCCTGGGGCATGGTGGTAATAAACTCCTAAACCAAAACCAGAGGGTATCTTTGAGATTCAACTATTCAACTATTTTGTGGCAAGACTAGATAATGACTTCTCTAAAGTAACTTCTGTGAAAAATAGCTACAAGCAGACTTCTCTTCACTTTACATCTCTGTTACAGCGCTGGGTACTCTGGGGGAAGACTTCATTTCTAATTTCCCCTTTCTTACCTCTCTTGAGTCAGGAAGACTCATTAATTTCTCCTTTTTAAAAGTCTTATGTGCAAAGTACTATATGTAAGTAGGTTTTGACACTGTATTCCTTAAGCATCCGATAAGACTGGTCAGAGCTTTACTGAATTCTTATTTTTGTTTGTTTTTTAGTTCCTGCTATTTCTGTCTTCATATTGCCAGCATCCTGGTGTTGTTGGTATTTCCTTTGAAAAGAACTCAAAAAGGAAGTAAAAAGCATGAAAGCGTCCAGCCCGTGTGGTCCAAAAAACTAGAAGAAGAAAATCTTTTGCAAAAGAACAATTATTCCACAACAAATAATAGTTTCAGTCAGAAAGAAGAAGTAACCTGCAGATATCAAGCACTAAAACAGTGATTGAGAAAATACTATGATGAATATATTTTGTATGTTTTCAGAAACCCATTTTTAGCACCTTTTAAAGGGGTTTGTATTTGTTTGCAAAGATGTTTAGTAAGAAAAGAATGCATTACCTAGGAAAATCACATACAATAGCAAGACTGGAAACAAAGCAAATTAACCCCTCCCATGCCATGTCCCTGTGGGTCACGCCTTATATGAAGATATTACCATGATTTCAATGGGCACTCAGGACTTGCAGCGTATGTCCATGGGGTCATATGTGTGCCCTCTGCTGAATGTACGTTGTGTATCCCAAGGCACTGGGGTGGAATCAAATTGTCTCAATCTAGGATTAACAAATGGAAATTGCTTTTTCCAAATGAATGACTTGCCTTAAACCCTCAATTTACTGAAATATTGTTTCTAAGTGGGTATTTTCAAGTTTGATTTTATGTGGAAAGCATATTTCAAACATACAATAGCATATGCTATAAAGAAGATAAAACTAGGAAATGCAAAGTCATTAGAAGGCTTTTGAATCTTTAAAAGGGAATTGCAATAAGCATCTCAGTATTTGGAGGGTTTTCTTAAAGTATCTCAAACTATTACAGTACATTGCAGAACTGTAAACATTACTGATGCCAAATTGTAGTTAGGTTTCTTTAATAAAGAGTATAATGACACTTAGCCCTTCTGAATGGATTAAAAATAAAAAAACCCACCACGAAACACAAACAACCATAAGGTTCATCTTTTTCAGGGCTTAATAGCTCTAATCTAGAGTTCTTTTACTTTAAAGTACCTAAAACCAATTAATAAAAACACTGTCAAGTGGGCTTTGCAGCTAGGGAAGGAAAGGCAGCCATAGGGCACAGAAGACAATGTGAAAGCACTAGCATTTCAGTGAAAGTGTGTTTTTTACCCTTAAATACCAGAAAAACTTCTAGAATAGAACTGTTTTACCAAAAATTATTTTTCATGCTTAAAGTTGTTTTGAGTTTTCAGGCATATAGTGGTTAGTTGATGATGCTTTCAGTGTGTAATAGCAAAATTACCTGGAGCTCTAGGGCACAGGCAGTCAAATGTGAAATGACTATCATAACCAATTTCTGTATGCTTGAGAGCTGATGACCCTTTATCCAAAGAAGCATACGAATTTGAGGGAAAGCTTTTTCTTTAACCTAGAATTTTAGATGCAAAATTTATGTCATGTTTGTGGGTGATATAATGAAAGAAAGAAATCCTTCTGACTGACTGAACTACGGAAGTGTGTCAAGGGAATAATGCAGTGATTCTATCTATTCCAGACCATTTATGGTGAGGATGGTCCCTGCTAGGGTACTGCTGTTAAAGGGCTACATTTTAATTGCTTATATTCTGTATTTTCTTATAATTTTTTTTAAGTAAACACAAACTGTTTATCCATGTGGGGTTTTTTTAGCATTAAAACTGACACAAAATACTACTGGAGAAAAAGAATGCAGCTTGTTGATTAATAACCTACAAATGAATTAGAAAAATGTTGTCATAATATTTTGAACCTTACTTTTTTCATCAAATATCTGGCACTAGTGGGGTGAATATTCTTAGTACCAGAAGTATGATGAAGGCCCTCAGCTTTGGGCATGCTACCATGCAAAACTAGTCACACTACTGCTGGCTTACTCCTAAAGAACCAGACCCTAAGTCAGGTCAGAGTTGTTTCCTTGCTCTAATAGTTCTGTGTCTGGTCTTTCGGCTCTTTGCTGAAAACTCTGAGGATAACATATCTTTTTCAGATATGTAGGATGGCATTGATTGAGCTACAGTTAAAAGGGGGGAACTAAATATGGAATGAGAGTGGATGGGTCTGTTTAGATGAGTTGTTTCAGTGAAGGCTGGTTTGTCTTTGAAAGAAAATAATCTGACTTTTAAATCCTTCCTTTGATTACCTAAGCAGATCTCCTCTTACATGGGTTTGTGGTTATCATACGTCTCTTTGAAATGACATTGTTTTTTTCTGTTGTTTGTAAGTAAGGGCACGCTAGTTTCTTCATGTTTGATTATCCTAATTAGATGCAGAATCAGAAAAGACATTTTTCTCCTTTTTGTTCTTGAAGGGACATTTGCATAAAATAACAAAGAGAATTGCACATTTCTGGGTGGGTGAGTAGAGTCAGGGTTGATTCTTTCTGCTTTTGTTCCTGTTGAACTTAAGTTCATCTCATTGGTGCCATCTACGTATCTACCCAACCAAGCACTTTTGGATACCAGTGCAACATCTAATGTGCCATTTTTCCTCTTCACGTTTTGCTGCTCTTGTTTTCTTGTTTTGCGCACGTGCCTGTGTGTGCAATGGAGACTCACTGATCCTTCCTTCTGGAATACAAAAACAGATGTAGGCACTCCCAGAAAATAAGCAGGTTTAGGATAGCTAAGGCCAGAACTTCAGTGTGAGTGAATTCCCAAGTACAGTTTGGTTCAGAATGTTTGTACATGGGGAAGTTAAAACAGCTAAGAAAATATATACGTGCTTCAGTTGGGCACGAGTGGCAAGTACAGGTTTCAGAACTGGATGTGACTGCTGTCTGTGTGCAATACAATTAGGTTTTTTTCTTTATGATCTGGACCCCTTAAATAACTGCAATACAAGAAAATCATGGCAATTAGTTCTGCACGGAACTTATTTTTAAGTGTAGTGTCCTAGAATTTGCCCTTTAAATGTCATTGCTGAATATAAAAGTACTTTGAACCAAAATCTACTCTTTATGCAAATGGATTATGGAAAGAGGTTTTGTATTTTAATTGCAGCACTCAAAGCTTTTAGTCAAAAAAAACCCTCAAGTTTTAGTTAAACTGGGGGTTTGGTTTTGTTACTTTCCCTCTGCTTTACTAGTTTCCTGCCTTGCTCTCTCACTGGATCCTGTTTAGCCATTCAGTCAGAAAGTCAAGAGCAGCCAGTCCCGATGCTTCAGATAATTTTCAGGTTTTACACACGTAATTTAATAATACTGAATTTGACAGGATGGTGGTGATTTACTATTGCTCTTGCTGAGAAAAATTGTAGAAAGTAAATTTCCTAGAAATATTTTGGGTGTGAAGGAAGCATGGGTTTAGGTATTCTTTCACTTACTAAGTAATGTGTATCCAAAAGGTAAAATTGTTTTCTGTGTTGCAGATCAGCACATTATGAAAAGTAAATACAACATATCGTTCATAATTTTATGGTGCTTTGCAGATATTTGCCTATTGTGAACAATTCATTGAAGCACTTAATGAATTAATGGTAATTAGTAAATGTAGTCACCCTGATGGTAACTATTTGCTTGCTTAACTTTTTTTTTTTGTTTTTTAAAGCTTCATGATTCTGTATTAATGAAAGAGTGTATAATATATATTTAAAGAATACTTTCAGTGGTGCCTACTACTGTTGTAATCAGGGAGGCTTTGTTAGTTATACAATTGCAGATACCACCTTCTTATTCAGGAAGCTTATTCTTCCGTGGCCATTCCTTAAGTTGACACGTAGACAAGATTTCAGTAATAGGTGGTGTTTTATAATATATTACCATGTAAAAGTATTGGTATGTATTTCAGTATGCCCTTGATAACAAATCACACTTTAGTGAGAAAACTTTATGAGGAGATCTTTGTATATTCCCTGCTCTACGCTGACTCATGATTTGAGTTTTACCAGTATAGCATATTATTTTTTGGAAAAACATTGCGCTTGACTTGTTCTGCTTCCCTTATGGGAACAAGCAATGTGAATATAGATGCTGTGCTTGTATGACAGGATGCAGGCTGGGGCTTGTGCCTCTTTTGATGGTGTTGATTTGATTAGTGGTAAAATGTCCTCTGATGAGATCCTCACCTCCTGTCAAATTCATATCAAAAGTAATTTTAACAGAGCCTGGATTTTTCTCTCAGAAGCTTTGCAAACAAATTGTTGACAATTTGTTTAAATGCAGAGTCAAATGTGTCCTCACATTTGCCTGCAAATATCTTACCATTGCTTACATGTAAACTTTTAAATGCTCAACTTTATAAGTTGGCCTTGAATGATGAAGAAATTTAAAAGCACAAGTTACAAGAATTTAGGCTTTCATTTCCCTTATCCTTAAGTCTTTCACTTCTTAATTCTCATTGAATTATGAGATCAGGTTGGAAACATTTTTGTTTTCAATTAAAATTTGGAAGTGTTGCCACTTATGTTGAAAAGTGATCAGTACTAGAAAAACAGATGAAATAAATTTAAGAATTTAAATGTGATGCAGATTCTGCGTATACAAAATATACAGCAGTTCTGTGCTGATTCACCAGAAGATTTCATTACATGATTAACTGTTATGTATTTAGATCCAGTAATACTCAGAAGAGTGCTTGGGAGTATTTTTTAATTTCCTGTTAAAAAAATCAGTTGGCTATAAATACTTAATCAAGTATTTAAATGCAATGCTGGATAAGTATCTTAGCAGATACTCTAGTGAATTGAACCTACCCGTTAGATTAGCAGATCTGTTTGGATCTAAGCTATTTGGCACTGTCAGCCTTGATCCTTGTTACAGTCATGGTGGAAAAGCTGGCAGTGAGGCAGTTTCTGGTAAGAACATGTCCTGTCAGTGGCCAAGAAGGTTTGCCACAGAGTTTCTGAGGGCATCTTAACCCTGCATCCAGAGCTTGACAGAGGGTCTGCTTGCTTGCAACCCAGGCTACGCTTGCTCTGCCTGGATTTTTGATGTGATTGCCATCTTACCCTGGATGTTTTGCAAATACCATGAAATCTAGGCATCTACAAAGTCGCCCTGCAAGGTTACAACTGCAAATACTGCAACAGTTGCTTATTATGGTCAAAACTAAATGAAAAAAAAGTACTTTAATTTCTTAAAAACTTGTTTTGAGGTGAGCTTGTTGTATGTTTTTTACAAAATCCAACCATTGACTGTAACAATTTTCACCCCATTAAATATTTAAAACATAATTTTGCTCACTTTAGGTATATAAATGTGCAAAAGTAAATTTTGCCACTTCATTTTCTTTTATGCATTAGCTGTGTGTCCAGTGACATAGGCCTGGTTTTGGTTTTAGACATTTTTAGATTGTCTATATCCATGTACATATCCATATAAACATTGTGTAAACTTTATGAACTGACAAACTGTAGTTACATATAGTGTGCATAAATATACTTAAAATAGGCCATATCAATATTTACGTGAGAGTAATGTTGAGCCCTTCAGTTGTACACGACCTCAGCTGAAGGTGTGCTGGGCTCCATTCTCAAGAGTACTAAGCTTTCTGCTTCCTGAAGTGAAAATAGAATCTGTTGGTTATTCTTTAAGTAGAAAGTAAAAGGGCTTCTTTTGCCCTGTTGCAAAACCAACCCTTACAGGATAGATTCAGCTGCAGGCTTTGAATACCAAATTTGACTTCTGATAGATGGCTGGAATCTCTGCTAGGGGCGCTTATGGAGGAAACTTTTTTATATTGAGTGACTCCGTCCAACACCTTATTCCAAACAAACCTCTTGGCAAGAGACCTCTGCACAATCCTCTTCCTTCCTTCCGTTCTCTGAGGGAGGAATACCCCAAGCTGGATTTTTCATTTAGGTTTCACTACAGTATGTCATTCAAACAGGTAGTCGTGGTCTATGATCTAATTGGAGTAGGCTTCCAAACCAGGAAGATGTTACCTGAAACAAGAGAGGAACAGGGTACCTAGAGACAGGTAATCAGAATAGTGCAACACTACGTATTAAAGGTGCAAAAATCTTTTATCACAATAAGTTAAGCAGTATTTGCCTACGCATATTTTGCCTTTCTATGTGTTTATCAGTTCTCTTTACATCTTCTCGTTGTACTTTCTTTTGTCCAGTGGTGTTGACTATTTCTATGAAGAATCTGCTGATGTGTCTTACTGTGACAAAGGTGTCAAAATGATACAATAGTAATTAGGTAGTTACTCTTAAATCCCAGACCTCAGATGTGTTCTAGATCAGTTAGAAGAGAACATTCAAAATGTATTGAATGAAAAATAGTGTAAGATGGGTAAATAGAGCATTATTCAAAGATGTTGTAATAAGTTATTCAATTTAAGATTTTAAAATACGGGACTTTGTTCTTTCCTGCCTTGGTTACACATTCAAGGGAATAGTTTTACCTCAATGCAGAAGTAGTTACGCCTCTGACTACCCATATGTTTAAGGTGAGAAGATACCCCTAAAAGTGGATAGCTACAGTATTCCTAAATTTGCCTTTCCTGGTTCAGAATATAATGCATTGTCGGTGAATTTCATTTTTATTATTCCAAAATATATATTTTTTAAAAAGTGTTATTTTTCAACAGATCCATAAACTAAGTGTTGGTGTATGGTAAAATTCAAATACCACTGTTAGTTACACTGTGATTGTGATATTTTAATAATTACTTATTTCTAATTTGTCTCAGCAGTGCTGCAGAAGCAGCATGCTGTTATGTTTTAAAGGTGTTTTTAACTTGCCTATAAATGTTTTTTTCTAATTTGTGTCTTTAAATCTGATTAAACTGTAGTTTAAAAAAAAGTGAGCTTGTTTTTGTAAATTCTTTGTTGTCTGTCTGTCTTTAATGAGCGCTGAAGAACAAAATTGTTTCAATGCAGTTTCTCCTTTACTGTATAGATTACTAAATATTACAACACATTACAGTGCTTACACTGTGTTATTTGGAATATTCTATTTCAAAATTGGTTTTATCCCATTTGTTGTCTACAGCTGTTATAGAAATAAATGTATATCATTATTCTCCAGTAGAGCTGGTAAATAGAATTCTAAGTGTAGGCTCTTGTTACTTGGAAAAGATCCTTAGGCAACTTTAAAATGTCCATCTTAAAGCATATTGTTACCTCGTGCACTAGTTCTCAATAGGAGGACTTGGGTGTTTTTAGCTTGATACATGGAAACAACAAATCAAAACAATGTTCTGTCAAGCTGCTGTTGACTGATGACAGTAAAGCAGACTGAGACTCCCTGACCTACAGGTTCTGTACCATGTGCATTTAAATTCTTATAGAAAAGAAGGGATATTATATGTCACTACTAAACAGGGGCTGTTTTCATCACTTCCTGTCTCACACAGAACCAGTTTCTGTCATCTTTGGTATTAATTCTGCTTCAATACAAACTGTAAAGCCTCTGTAACTTCTCTGACATCTTTACAAAGATCTTTCTGCAAATGGTGCCTCCATAGAGGAATACTGGAATGTGTGTGTTGGGCTCTTGAAAGGCCCCACTGTATTAACAATATTTTTAAGCCTTATGTGTTGAGAATTCTCTTTTAGCAAGCTGTGTCTATCATGGGATATAAAAATACTTGCCATTTCAACCTAAAGGACCACAGATGCCGTTTTAGAAGCTGTGATGTTTGTCATTTCAGCCAGTCGTTAGAGATTGCAATGGAAATTGCCTTCTCAAATAGGCATTCACAATGGAGTTGGTCAGGAATATGGGAAGTATCTTAATGTATTAAACACTTGTTACTGCCTTTACTGAAAAACTGACTTGAACAGATCAAGGTAACAGTTTTCTGTTGCTACTTCAGGATGCTAAGAGCTTGTTGGTGAATCTAATTATTCTTATGGTAAAAATGTTTAACTCTGCTCTTTTAAGGTACTGCACAGTAAGAGTCTTGATTAAGAACATCCCAGAGACAGCAGATATTTTCCTGTGCCTATAATTAACTTAATTCCAGCTGAGTAACTTCCTGATAAGATGCAGGATGTTTTGGTATAGAATGCAGAAGTAGTTCGGGGGGAAGGATGTCTTCAAATAATTTACTAGATTAGAGTTGGAGACCTGTACCCTCAGCCAGTTCATCCTGCGCATCTTCCCAGGAGTTATTTCTCTGTGGGAGCTTTCCATTGTATTTCCAAATTTAATAAACTGTAGCTGTAAAAGGACTCTCCATGCTTTTAGTCTACTTACTCTGCTGTTATAAGAAAGCCATTAAAATATAAACCAGGCATGGGATAAAAACCGAAACACTCTTGTATTAGACATGCTTAAAGCAGTGCTTTCCCAGTGATTTCCTGATGGGATACCTAAATTACTTGCTTGATAATTAATATTTTGAAAAAAATTGAAAATCCATAAATCTCAGGAGACTAATATAAGCAGAGTCTTGTCAGATGAGTTTCTCTTATGTACATAGGATAATATGGATGCTGGAAACATCAGGACCACTTGTCCTTGAGTTGTGGCCTGTATGCACACATTCAGGTAGCACAGAGCAAGCACTTTTCAGCTCAGCAGCAACTGCAGGGATTCATTCATCCTCCATCTGTTCACGTTCTATTTCTACTGCGAAAATAGTAATGTGCTTTATGCCATTAATTTTGGTGCAGGATCTGAGTGGATTTAGCTTGTGCTTTTGCCTTGTATCAACAACAAAAAAAAAGATTTGTGCATGTAAGGAAGTTGTTTATTTTATCTGTGTGAAGAATTTCTTAAGGTAAGAGGAGAAATGATGCTTGAACAAGTGAGCAAAAGCACTTGCAGCACCCTGGTTATAAAATTTGGGACACACAGGGAAGCACTGTCAGATGTTTCTGCAAGAAGCTCACTGTGATGGCCCTTTAGAAAGGGAGAGGGGAGATTTTGGTGTTGCAAAGATTTTTAAATCAATGCTTTGACCCTTGGGAAACAGTAACCTTAGTGAGGAGCAGGAGCAAGGGTGCTGTACTGTTCCCTTGCTGGATGCCAGGTTTGAGCGAGGTTCTGTGATCTTTTGGGAAGTTGCTATTACTGTAGCCACTGGAGATCATCTATCATCCTGACATCCAAATGAACTAAATAGAGCAGCATCCGTTGTCATAGGTTTGGACTGCGCTGAAAATGAAAGTGACCTTTTACCAGTAAATGCTTCAGAAATGGCCTAAGAAGCCTCCAGCCACGTGTTGTGAAGTAAGTTTTGTCCGAAATACCTGCAACGGGGGTGTGGGTAGTTCTCCGGGAGAAGCTGGTGAATACTAAGGTGTGCGGTGAGGTAAGAATTATTATTTTTTAATATTTACAAGTGGCTGACCTCACTGACAGGTCGATAACCACACTTTCGCTGGCTTTATTGTTAACAAAATACTTTTCTTTCAGAAGGCAGCGCGGGGTTAAGGGCCGAGGCTGTGCCTGCCAGGCCCCAGGGCCTCTGAGGGACGGCCCGTCCCGAGGTGCGCGGAGCTGGGCGCTCAGCCCCGCCAGCGCCTCCTCCCGTGCCCCGCTGCCGCCAGCCCTCCCGGGCACGGTGTTCCCGGCTCCCCCACCGTTAGCTGCTCACAGCGGGCCGCCAGCCCTGAGCGATGTCCCAGGAGCGGCTCCCGGGGCCGGGCCCTTCCCTCAGGGCGGTGGGCGGTGCCGCTCACCCCGCCCACGTGACCAGCCACCGTGAGGGTGGGGGGGCAGAGGGCGGTAAGATGGCGGCCGCGGCCCTGGGGTGGTGAGCAGCGTTCGCGGTCGCTGCCTCCCTGTCAGTCTCCGGCTGGGCCCGGGGAGCCGCCCGCCGGGGCCGAGTCCCGCCGGCTGTGAGGTGAGCGGGGAGCCAAGGGCGCGGGCCGGGCGGGGAAGGGCAGGGGAAGGGTACGGGCTGCCAAACAAAGGGCGCCAGCGGGGCCCCTCCTCCCCTCACAGCGCCGGTGAGGGGGCGAGCGAGGGCGGTGGGACTGGGTCCCTCCGGCTCGGCCCGTCGCGGGGTGAGGGCCGCGGGGCCGGGCCGCTCTGTCCTGGGCCTCCGGCAGACCCCTCTGCGAGGGCTGGGGAGGGCCCTCGCGGGCGGGCGCCGGGGACATCTCTCCGGGGACAGACAGGGCCGCGGGGCGCCGCCGGGACTGGGCGTCGCCAGGGGTTGCGGGAGCCTCTTGTACCGTTCTGCTCGCCTTTTGCTAGCTTGGGAAGCCGGGTGTGAGCTCTGCCGGCGCAGTTCAGGTCTCCGGTTTCCAAGGGAAAGAGAATCGGGACGGTTGAGGTCGGGAGGGACCTCCGCAGGTCATCTGGTCCAGACCCCCTGCTCCAGCAGGGCCCCCCGGAGCTGGTTGCCCAGGATGGTCCTCCAGAGGGCTTTTGTGGATCCCCAAGGATGGAGACTCCACCGCTGCCTTGGGCAACCTGTGCCAGTGCTGGGTCGCCCTCCCAGAGAAAAAGTGCCCCCTGATCTTCCTGTGGCATCTTTGGTGCTTCGGTTCGTGCCCGTTGCCTGTGGCTGGGTGCCGCTGGAGAAGCTGAGTGGCAAAATATCTTCAGGAGGTGGGGGTTTGCTACTTCTCATATATGCTTTAAAATGGTTGGGGAAAAATGGGATTTCCCCTCTGTAACTTGAAAAAGGGTTGATCGGGGGAGTAATAAAGTAATACATCTTTTGCTGGAAAAGTGTTTGAATTCTGGACTTAATTGCCTGACACCACCACAGCCTGTCAAACAATAAAGGAGGGGGTTTTATTAGGTCGGAATGTGGAAGAAAGCCCGTGTATTTGTTTGTTGGATAGGCGTTCTTTGTTCTGCAGTGGTGGTTATTTAAAGTAGCTTTGTTACAAAGAAGTTCAAATCTACTTGGAATCCTGTGGGACCATAGCTTGTGAAATGTGGCCACGTTTTTTTAGGTATCTTTTTGACAGAAAGATCTGTCGTACAACTGACTTTTTCCTTAGGTGAAGGTATTCTAAAATTTAGCTTTTTGTTACAGATCTTGCATCTATGACTAACAAATACCTGATTTTATGTTATAGAGGAATGCCTTTATGAGACTGCATAAGGTGATACTGTAGACTGCCTTGTTGTACTTTTGTGTGTTTTATATAGGTTTTGAGAGAATTGATTTATAGTGGTGGTTATAATTTTTTCAAAAATTTAACATTGGTACCTGTTGCTGTTCTTTCTTTTACGTGAAACATTTAAAACCTGTGTTGTTAATAGTGTGTTGTACAAACACTTTGTGTTTTGTACAGGAATTGAATTTTCTCTTGGAATTCAGATATTGTTAGCAATACCTTATTGTTCATGGACTACGTTTAAATTCTGTCTTAAAGGTAGAGTAGTTCTTCCATTAAGGTTTAAATTCTGTTATCATATACTTCACAAACCCTTGTTTTTCACTGATCTTTTTAACCAGGATGCAACATAGACATATTTGGTAGTTGCTATCAGATGGCAACAACAACTTCTTGTTTAATTATGTTTTTGCATCTTTCCAGTCTCTTAGATATAATCCCCAGTCTTGACTGTTCTATTTTAAAAATAAAAAATATCCATCACTACAGTATTTGGGAAGACCACTGCATTGAGTACCTGAGGTGGAAAGGAATCACCTGCGTGTCTCTAGTTTTCTGTATTTCTTGCTGTGTACTCTAATAATGGCTACAACTGTAGGGACCTCACTTTGTGCTAAGTTTTCATAGTTTTATTGGTTATGGGTTTCAAGATGAGCATGTCTGTGTCTCTAGTTACCTTTTTGTGTCTGTTAGTATTTTCTAATTACACTACATGTTCTTTGATGTGCAGTAAAAAAAATAATAAGGTAATCCATTAAAATTTTTCTCATCTGGATAACAGAAGTGTGGCTGGGAGAAGTAGAATAAATGATCCCACATAAATAAGAAAAAGCTGAAAATCAGCATGAGGTCATGAGTCACACTGGAACTTCAGGCAGTGGAGAAAAGGTGTGGGTATAGGCTAGTTACAGAAACTTGTATTTTTTATTTTTTTTTTAAATTTCTTTCTGCCTCTCAATAGTAGAAATTAGTATTTAGGAGGCTCATTTCAGCTGTTGAAAACTTATTCTTTAAACAGAATCCTTGTTGACTCAGTCCCTATAGAAAGAATGGTGAAAAATATTTACCACTTGTTGTAGTGTCTGATTTGTGATCTCTTAATGTTTACGAAATATGTCCATTTAGCAAGTGATTACAGTAAGGTGTCATAAAGGACGGGTAGTGCTTGTATTACCAAGATTCTCTGCAACATCAGCAGAGGTGATGTTCCAACATGTTTTTCAATTTTTATGCCATTGTGAAGTATGAAAATGTGTGATAATGTAAACCCAACTTATTAATCATTTTTCTATGCACAATTCTTATGTATTTTACACTTCTTTAAATTATAATTTAGAAAGAAGGCATTTCCAGTTCTGAAGGGCAAAATACTGCACGCATCCCTGTCTTAGGTGTACATGCCCAGATTTTATAAGCACTGTAATTGTTTCCTTTTTCAGTTAACTGAAAGATTTGCCACAGTATTGTATATTGGGAAGGTAGCTTTTGTATCTGGAAATAGAAGGAAACATCTTAAAAAGAAGGCAGCTGGTTTCTTTCATTGTATGATGAAAAGTATGAATTTTATGTAAGTCCCTACAAACTTTACCTATTGAAAACAAAACAAGAAAAGAAAGTCTCACTAATACTAGTGTTGTTCACCAGTTTTGATGTTTATTCATAAACGATTACAACTCACACAAAAAGTACAGAGGACAGCTATGAAAATGATGGTGACATTTTGAAAACTTAGTGTGTAGTAACATTTTTTTTTTATGTAGTTAGAAACTGGATTTTAAGAGTACATTAGATGTCTGCAGATTTGAGTTATCAGCATCCCTGTGATCAGTACTGCATTTTTGTAAATCAGCGAATTTTTTTGCAGTCTTTCCAAAACAGTGATAACGTTTGCTTCAGCTCAGGATGTGAGTGCCTTACAAAAACAGGTTAATTCTTGTGCAAACATTACCTTCACCCAAGTATTTGTGCTCTTAATATAACTTTTCATAGTTCTTGTTGTGTTCTTAGTTTTATAGAATACCAGGATTTGCTGCCTGAGGGCATTGTGAGATTTCCAAGTTTGGAGATCTGGATTGAGATTGAAGAATCGTAGAATGGTTCAGGTTGGAAGGGACCTCAAAGATCATCAAGTTCCAACCCCCCTGCCATGGGCAGGGACACCTCTCCCTAGAGCAGGTTGCTCAAAGCCCCATCCAGCCTGGCCTTAAACACTTCCAGGGATGGGGCAGCCACAACTTCTCTGGGCAACCTGTTCCAGTGCCTCACCACCCTCACAGTAAAGAACTTCTTCCTAATATCTAATCTAAATCTCCCCTCTTCCGACTTAAAACCATTACCCTTTATCCTATCACTGCACTCCGCTTCTTCATGGACAGGGGATTGTCTTTCTTTGGTGGGAGGAAAAAAATAACAGCTTTAATTCTTACTGGAAAGGGGATCAATTTCCAAATGGGCTCCTGGTTTTAATTGGAGGTTTTTTAATAGATTGTGAAAACACTTCTGCTGTGTCAAAGAACAATGTAAATACTGTTAATGGAGCAATTAAGGACTATGTATGTATTGGATGGTCTTGAATGGTACTGGTTTTGCACTAGATTTGTGAAATTTGGCAGGGGTTAAGTTCTCATCCTTTATTGTTGTAAAGAATAAGCTATTGTTTTGGGTTTTTCTGTTTCAGGTTGTTCATTGTGAAAAGTGTATGAAAAGATACATTTCAGGAGCTTTTTCCATTGGGGGGGTCGGACAGAATTAAGTCACTTGCCTCGCTAGAGATTGTACCTCAGAGTCTTGGTTCAAAGCATTTATGATAATTTAAAAGGAATCATAAGCATTGGAAGAAATCAGACCTTAGTGTCTAGCACCCATATGGACTTCAAGTTACAGTGCATAATTTTCATAACATAATAGCATAAATTTTATTCAACAAAAAGGTGGCCTGTGGCTGTGCTTAGTTTGTATTGACCTGCTGTCAGGAATGAAAATATCATGAACGGACTTCAGCCTGATTTCAGGCATACTCGTTGTTCTTGGGGACAGGAGGGGAAATGAAGCTTCCAAATGTCTTAACACCAGCCTTTTTTACATATATCTGTTAGCAGGATGGGGGGTATGTGTTTTGGTTGGTTTTTTTTGTTGTGGTTTTTTTTTCATTTTTCTGTTTGTTTGGGGGTTCCCCCTCCCCTGCAGCTTTTTTCTTTTTTCTTTATTTTGCAGGGTTTATTTAAGGATGAAAATAGTAACATGTAGATTAACCTGGTGAAGTCAGGTTGCGTTTTGAACAGAAATTTCTGTTACCAGCTACCTAAACAGTGCTTCCCTGTTAATGTTAGTGTTAATCTTTGGGATGTTAGTGTTAATCTTTGGGATGCTTCAAGAAGCTTGTCTGAGAAATGGCAAAAGACGGCATGAGGATATAAAATTCATAATTATAATATTTTGTTGGTTTTGTTTTATAAATAGGCTGATACTAACTCTTAGATGGGGATATTGTGTGACAGCGAAGTGTAGGTGACAAAGAATATTAATATACTTGGCAATGGTTCACCCTTACAAAGCTTTTATCATTTTAAAAGAGTTATATTAACATGGGGTTTGTAAATGCAGCACTAGATTTATTTTGCTCTTAGTCAAAGGTTTAGGTTGCCTTTAAGGGTGCAGATCTACATTAAGGCATAAAGTGCGCTGCCTCGGTAACCAGAGTTCAAGGAGGAGTTTCTGAAGCAGAACACTTATCTACAGTGCAGCAGGGCTGTCCTCGTCTTTTTGAAATATGGCAGTAGGGAACATCAAGGGAAGAATCATACTTTGAGGAGAAAGCAGCGCTGAATACTTTTTTCTAGAGCTAAGAATTAATTGGCAAAATTTTGACAGCAACTGCAGAGTATAATTCACTTGGTGAGACATCGTGGTCATGTTTTGCCGATGATTTTTAATGTAAGTTTCAATTTAGTATTTGGTTTGGTAAATAGCATGGGGATTTAAGGTCCAGCTAGAGGAGGGAAGCTGGGACACTGCACAGGGAAACTGGAAAATGTCTGGTAGCAGTGGAGCTGGTGGCAAGTCATGTTTCATGAATTTCTGTCGAAATATGTGAACAGTTATAGGAGGAGTTCATGTGCCTTCCTGTGACTACCTAATCTCATTGTAGGTGCCCGAAAATATCCATGACATCTGCACAGGGCTGTCAGATACTGGTGCAGGCTGTAAGGGAGGCAGGCTGTTAGGGACTGGCAACTGGATGCCAGGCAAGATGTTGACTTTTTTGGTATTTTTGTATCTGAAATGGCAGTAGCAGCTTATGTGTGGGCACTGAGTCACTACGATCACTGTTGCTTTTCAGTGTTTCTTTTTTGATGTGGCTTAGTTTTTTTTTAAGTTTGCATACTCTCAATTAGCTCTTCCTTCTACTGAAAAAATAAAGATAATTATATGACACCAGCATTGTACTGCTCACCCCCTTTGCATGATGCTACTCTAACTGTATGGTGAATGTGATGGACCTTTTGTGTTCTTAGTTTATTTATAATTTTCTTTTGGGAGAGGCCAACTATTTGTGCAGCGCCTTGGAGAACTTTTGCCTGGCTTTGTGTCAGACTTTTTTTTTCTTTTTTTTCCAAACTGACTTTAGATTTGAGTTTTAAACAATGTCTGATACCATTAGGTTTGTGTATTTTTACATGATACATGGACTTTTGGAGTATGGAGGTGCCTAAGTCGTCTTTGGAATTTGTCTCTTAAAACTGCAAACTGAATTTTAAGCCCAAATTTAACAGTGGGAGTCACAGTCCTTCCTTCTGCTCTCTCCTCCCCCTTGTGTTCTTCTGTTTACATACCTAAAATGTACGTAGTGTATAGTTTCTTTTGTCACTAGATGTTCATGTGTGCCTAAAGTTCTTGTACCCAGAGCTGCTGTCATGTTACCTGATCTGGATGTGTTGGCTTTTTGCTGGAATTTTTATGAACAAGTTATTTCTATACCTAAGTCCTCTGATGGCTGTGGTGCTCTCAGCGAGCTCAGGTTGCGTCTCATATATCCCGACAACGGTGTGTTTGTCTATATATAAACTTATTTGCTAAAGGAGAAGGGGCGGTGTGATAGTGTTACAGTCTGTGCAAACAATTTAAAGCAGAGCTGGATTGTTTGAAATCTCTTAAATCAAAACTAGTTTCTGTGTGCTAAGCATAATGAAGTTTCTGCTGGCTTCCTTTTGTCTCTTTTTGGCTAATGTTTCGCTTCAGTTGGGAGGCCGGAAGAATTCACTGGCTGCTTTTATGTGAGAATAAAAGTTAGAACGTTTGGCTGGGTAAGCCACTGGTCTTTGGCTTCTGCCTGCTGGAGAATAGCCTAACCAGTAGACTTTAGCTAACACTAAACTGGAACTTTTCCTCTGCTGTTACGCTGGTATCATGCAACAACAATCCAGAAAGAGAGCAGTCATTGTCTGCTGCTGAGGAGAAAGGTGGTGTGGGGTGGGTGGTTCTTGTGTTTATCCCCACAACATGTTCTGTGTCTGGTGAAACTTAAATTAAGTGAAATGAATAATTCAGCTTCTGGAGCCATATTGCTGCAGTAATACTACTGGTACTAGCACACAACTTTTTAGAAAGTCTTAAATGATTCTTAATGGTCTGCGTTAACCAAGAAAAACCTTTCTTGTCTTATGTATTACAGGTTAAAAACATAATCAGTCAACAGAAGCTATATTAGCTTTGACTGGCAAGTTAACAACATGCCATCACTTCTGAACATGTCTGGATAAAGCTGATGATAACTGATTTAATAAATGGTGTTTCTCAGAGTTCTATATGGCTGCAATTTAGATATTATCATTGTGTTTCATAATGCTGAATGGTCTCCATGTTCTGCTGATGTACACATAAAGGATAAGGGTTGTATTGTAAATAACTAATATATCTAAAATGTTACATATGTTATATATGCAGCAAAATTTATGCAAATGGAAGACTACTATACATTGAATTTGAAACACATATTTAGAAAGTACCTTGAAATTAGAATAATTTCTGTAGTTTTCTAAAAACTGGAAAGATTAAACAATTGACATTCTGTTGAAGTGAAGGGCATTTCATTTCAGTGCCTCCCCAGTGTCTCCCCAGTGCTGTGTTGAGGAGAATGGCAGGTATTTGTACCCAACCAATAACGTATTGGCATGTACAGTTCACAATTTCTAATGTCAGCAGTTAACTCTCAGTCTTTACTTAAACTTTTCTTATTTTTTTTTCCCTTTCCTGAAATACAGATAGGTTTTGATGTAGAAGCATTTTAAATACTGTGCAAAGATGGCAAGTCTGATGAGTCAGAGCCTGTTGACCTATGTAGAAGAAGGAAATGTTCCTGCTCTGAAGGCGCTTCTTGAGAAATGCAGGGATGTAGATGAGAGAAATGAGGTAAGATGATTGTTTTTGAAAGGTCAGTTTCACATTGCAACTTATTTACAGAACATAATTCCTGAGATCACACTGCTTATTTAATAAATTTCAGTTTTCAACTGATTGCTTTACCTTTGTACTGACTGGACACAGAGTATTCAGTCTCTGTGGTGACATTAGCATCTTTCATTGTATTTGTTTTCTGAGTGTTCTGAGCTGGAAAATGCAGCTCCATTCTTACTTTGGGGATGGAGATTATACCTGTATTTCTGGGACTAGGAATTGTTTCTTAGTTCAGAGATCCAGATACATGTGTTTTCTTTTCTTGCCCTGTCCATTTTGGAGTGAAACCTGGGATGATAAAAACTCTTCCCCCACATCCTGGTTTCCAGCCAAGAGAAGCTTTGTTACATGATCTGTGTAGTGGTATATATTGCAATTTACTCTGAGCAGATGCTCATCTGGATGAAAGTATAGGTATCCACAAGGTAAGCCTAGATATAACAAGGAGTATTAAATTACTTTACCAGTATTTAATACTTTACCAGTATCAAATGACTTATACGCAGGAAGTCTTGATACACAGCAGGGAGTTGGGATGTGGATTATTTGGCATCCTGGGATAGTGTGGTAATTGTTAACTGCTGTTTTGTCGTCTAATTTAGTCTGATTTGAACATATCACCGCCAGCGATTTAAGCAAATGTGCTGTGGTTTCATTGTACTGCTCTACAGATTCCTGAGAGTTTCTTGGGAGGTTTGGTGCATACAAGTGTTTGTTGGTAGTGACTGCTGGCATTGTTTCACGTGTTGTTTAAAATTTGGGTTATCTTGATGCTCTATTATGTCTTTTGTGTATTTTACAAATAAGCTTAGATGATTTGACTGATTTCAGTTTCTGAAGTAGATTTTCTGGTTTGTAAGCGTGTGGACTTTTTTTTTTTTCCGTCTGAACGTACAGCTTATGACATCAGTTTTGGGGTTTTTTTAGTTCAGATTTCCTAAACAGTGTTGTAGAACTGGAACCTTGTTGACTTATGTAGCCTTTTCAGAGAATCGGATTAATAGAAAAATTCAGGATAGAAGGGGCCTGTGGAGGTCATTGGGTTCAACCTCCTCCTAATTGCAAAGCTGACTTCAGAGTTACATCATCAGAGCAAAATTTGAAAGTCTTTGAAGACAGAGATCCTGTAGCCTCTTTGGGCAGTGCTCCAGTGCTTACCCATTCCTTTGACTTCTAAGATTCTCCTTCACTCTAGGTAGTGCAAGGCTGATGTTGATTCCCCTCTTAGTCTTCCATTTTTCCAGGCCGAACAAATCCAGCTCTCGTGTCCTGCTTGCCTGTCTTATGCTTCAGTCTCACAGCCATCTGAGTGACCCCATTGCTGGACTCTGCGGTTTGTTGATCTCTCTGTTGTTGGGATTCTCTTTATTGGGAGCCCAAACCGGGACACTGTATTCTGGATTCAGCCTCACCAGCACTGAGTAGAGGGCTGATTGTGCTCTTGCTAATGCAGCCCAGTATTTGATTTGCTTTCGTTGCTGCGGGGGTGCAGTGCTGACCCGTGGCTCTCTGTTCTTCAGAACCCCGTGCCCATTTCCGCAGCGCAGCTCTGCAGGCAGGCAGGCCCTGACCAGTGCTGGTACAGGGATTTGGTCTGTGCCAGTCTCAGCATTTGCCTTTGTTTAAATGCAGAGAGGTTGTCAGCCCGTTTCTCCAGCTTACTGAATTTCCTCTAAACAGCATCCATGTCCCCTGGCTTTGGGCTGTCTGTCAGCTTGCTGAGGGTGCGTTCTGTTTAGTGGCTGTGGGTGTTGATAAAGACACTGAGATGTTCGTCCCGAGTCAAACCCTCTCATCTGGGCTCCGGTTGCTGTGAACAGCTGACCGTCTACAGTCCAGGCAGTTTTTTACCTTGTAGCATGTAGAAGGCTAGCTTTTCAATTACTTTTTTTTCAATTACTTTTTTTAAATAAATCTTAGAAAATGTGTGTTCTGTTGCATTAGTTTTGAAACCTGCATAAGATGGAAAGATCATTTCTGGGGGGAAAAAAAAGCATATATTATTCTAAACCAGACAATATCATGCAAATGTGAAAACAGTGTACAGAATTTAGCCTTACTGTGGTTATTAGATCTGATTTCAGTTAAAGCAGTTTTCTTCCAATGTCAGCACATCCATTTTGTGCTGTCTATGTGCATATGTGTTGGAGATGGGAGAATTTTTAAGTTTCAAAGCATACACCCAAACCTCACCAACTGGCATGCAGTGTGTCTGAGAAGAGGAATAATCTGTTCCCTCTGCTGGTAGCTCCTCTCAACAGCATGGTCGAAATCAGACCAATAGTCTGTGTTAACTTTATCAACAATGTCACTGCCTTCACCTTCTTTTCTAATTCTTCTCTTCTTGATGAGACTAAGTGGGCTCCTGGCTTTCAGCAACTGCCTTTTTTTTTTTTTTTTTCCCAGTCTTCTGATACATTGTATTGGAGAAGGTAATTTCTACAGACATATATAGTTTGTGTCAGTTTTAAACCCATGATGGGGTGAGGCTGTTTATCAATAACAGTTTTGTGTAAGTGTTAGCTCTACACTGGAATTCAGTGACGTTGAGCTCAATTTTGTTTCCAGCTTTGGACCTTGTCAAGATGTCTTTTCTTCTTGGGTAAAAACAAAATACCAAAATGGGAATGTCAGCGCCAGCAGAATATGTCTAAGAAGATTGCTGGCAGGCTGGGATTTGCTAGTGCCAGGACCTCCCGGGCTGCAGTGACTTGCCCAATGGTGGGGTCACCCACATTGTTACCAACCGTTTATAATTTGACTGTGGTCAGTTGCCAGAAAAGCTGGGATGTTCCAGTCAGTTTCTGTATAGATGGTTTTGTTGGGAGTAGTGCCAGGAGTTTCAGTCTCTCTGCCTTTTCCCTGCATGTTCTTTTCCCCTGCATTCTCTCTCTAATACCAGAAACGTTGATTACTTAACAGCTAATGATAAATGCTTTACTTGTGTGATACACTTTGATCCTAAAAACCTGCAGTTTCCTTCGTGTCTTTCCTTTTCTTCTTGATACTGAAGTATCTTTTTTATCTTCAGTTCAGAATCTTTTGTTCCCTCATGGACTGCAAGAGAGCTAATCTGTAAGATATCACTGCTGGATGACTTCCCTAAAAAAAGATACAGTTGTGCCCCTTTATAATTTGGATTTTCCATTACTTAGACTTAGCTCTGATGTACAGATGTGCTTGTGAAAAATATAAGCACTTGATTGTTGTGGCATGTCTAGACTCTTGGACAACTTTTGAGCATTAATCTGAATTCCGCGGGCATAATAATTATCTTTTGGTTTTTTTGCTGGTGAAATCTCTGTGATCTGCTAAATAATGGAAGCTATGTTTGGGATTCTCCTGAAAAAATGGGAAGGATCTTTTCAGTACTCTGATAGAAAAGTTTTACATCTGTCTAAGAATACCAGAGCCGCTCTACAACTTGATGACGCTTCTTAGTGGAATGGATCGTTTTCCCATTCACAATACTCTCTTGCTCAGAGATCGGTTCAGTTTGTTACCATGTTCTCTTCTATAAAGTAGTATTTTCTTCCTCTCAATTTCTTGAGCATTTTAATTTTTTTTTGATGACTAGACATAAATACTATTACTTGTTATTACAAAATATGCTTTAGTATCTAAAAGCAAAGGTATCATTTTGAATGTATGAAATGTCTAGTTATAACAACATACATTTATAAAAGGACATAATTTCTTCCTGTAAAAAATTGCACTGTTATATCCTGTCATGAGTAATGCTGTTGGTTACCTATCTGTAACGTCATGGGAAGGGTTTTGTGAAGACTAGTTAGGGAAGAGCTGATGAATCAGAAAGCTTTTTGGAAATAATCAGTGTGTTTCTGGGATTTTTAAATTTTTTGTTTTGTTTTTTACATGAGGAGCAGAAAGAACTCATCAAATGTCTTGATTTATCTTACTGTTAACTGTTTTACTAATAAAAATTAGTGATCTTACCGTATTCTGATTCTACTTTGATGTTTATTCTTTTCAGGGAAGTTGCTGGAATGTAATTTCTAAAATGTAGCTTTTGCGTTTTTTATAGAAAACTCAAATTATTCAAGTCATATATAGTACAGAGAATAGACATGAGAGAGGTCAGGAAAAATTCTCTTTCTTTATTAAGCTTGTTGAAAATAAAAAAAAATTGCTGTCAAATTTAGTAAATTTTACTTTTCCTCATGCAGAGCAGTTGTATCTGAGAGTTTTCTTCTGTTTATGAAGCTCTGAAGAGACGTTTGCTGACACAAAATTAGGCTGATGGTAGAGTGACAGATTGTAACTGACTTTTGAAACATCTTTGAAGGCAAATAACCCAGCTTTTCTATTTTTCATCGTCCCTAAGATGAAGCTGCCTGTGAAGAACCAGTGTTGCACAGGGCAGGAATGGTGTCTGTATTTGGTGTGCTGTCAGATCAAAGCGTGGTGTAGAATTTGACTATTTTTTCCAAGCCTTCAGCAAAGAAATCTTACTGTTCTTTGAATCAGTGTGCGTGTTTTAATGACCATTGTGGTTCCAGGCCAAGATTGGCTTTATTTATTAATTTATAAAAAGTGTGGCTGTGTTACTTCAAGATGTAAAAATATAACAGGCTGTATTAGAGATGTCTGCAGCTGGCAAATCATTCAGAAATATACATATTTAATAATGTAACTTTTTACTTGGTACCATTTTTCATATCTGCAACTTCTGTTTGGTTGTTTTGGGTATTTCTATCTCTTGTGGTACACCTTCCTATCATTTAAATTTCAGAATGGCCAGACTCCACTCATGTTGGCTGCTGAGCAAGGCAATTTAGAAATTGTCCAGGAGCTTCTCAAGAAGGGAGCTAATTGCAACTTGGAAGATGCAGTAAGTATTAGTGCTTTATGTGGTAGTACTTAACAGTAGTAGAAAGAGAGATTTCAAGATGTAGGCAAAGAAAAGGTATTTAGGGGAGCATTGAGGGGGGAAAAAAGAAGGTGGAAAATTATGATATCTAAGAGAAATTTTATCCAAAATTACTTGGCTCTGTATTCCTCTGCTAAGATTCCTTGTAAAGAATAGGGGTATTTCAGGTGTTTTCTGAGGTTCTGTGCTGAGTGCTGCTGCTGTTTCTTCTGGGAAATTAGTATTAGGAAGTTGTAATAATGGGGATTGTCAGTAGTTGACATAAAAAGATAGGCAGAGTAGAGAAATACATAATCAAAGATGGGTTACAGTAATGTTGAGGTATGTGGGTTTGGCTTTTTTTTTTTTTGATTTTTGTTTTTTCCCAATAAATATTTAGGGAGAATTTGGGTTAAAAGATTATTTCAGGTGAAAGCTGAAACAGTGACAGAGAAGGGTTTCAAATTTATGTATTGTCTTCCTACCTTTGCAAAAGGGGTTGACTTTAAGTGAAAGGTGCCCAGAAATAGGACAGAGGTGGTGTTAAAAAGTTTTGAAAGGTTGGTATATTCCAAGGGAGAAAATGTATGTCCTGAAGTGATCATAGATGCAAATTTCCCTGTATATTAGCCCCCTGGGTGGTGTTACTCACTGTATGTGGAGACAGACCACCAGCATTTTCTGTGGTCTTGGTTGCCATCTCATACTCACCCAGCAGTTCCCAAAGTCTTGACCTCGTTCTCTAATCCTTTGTAGGTGTTGCTTCCTTCATAAAATTTTCAAGTTAACCTGTAGTGAACTGAGGAGTGGAGAGTGAATATTGAATATCACTTAAAAATGCCTTTTCTTTTTTTTTTAGGATAACTGGACAGCTCTTATTTCAGCAGCTAAAGAAGGACACGCAGCTATTGTAGCAGAGCTACTCAATTATAATGTCAGTTTGGAGCATCGGGATTTGGTATGTGTTGTCCTAGTGTAAAAATACAATAGTTTCCATCTTTTTAGTAATATTAACAGTTTTGGGAGTTGGAGATCTTCCGTTCTGTAAAACAAACCAAAGATCTTTTATTCTTAAATTGTGTACTCAGTGCTGTTAAAATGGTTGTGTGGTCAGTTTTTGTTATATTTTGGACTTGCAAAGCAGTCTTAGGACAAACACAAAATCAAACAAAAGTCACTAATGAAGTTTCTAAAGAGTATTTTTTGATTTTTTTACATTTATTTGACTTGTGCTTGCCAGGGAGGATGGACTGCCCTGATGTGGGCATCGTATAAAGGCCGTACTGAAGTAGCTAAACTGCTGCTTGAGAAAGGAGCAAATCCAAACATCACAGGAATGGTAAGTTTCAGTCTTAAATGGATCTTCCTCCCAAATTGTTACAGGCCTGAGTTGTACACTCATTGTATTATCTTGATTAAATATTTTGCCTTTTTTTCAATATTATAACAGGATTGCTTTAAGAATCTGCATGACAGCCACTGTTTTTAATTAGTTTAATTTTTGTTTAATTAAGACACTTGAATGTGTAGTATTTAATGAGATTGAAATTAGCAGGAGAGGAAATAATAGAAAAGTTAAGCAGTGTATCTAATGCTACTTGTATAACAGTTGGGTTTTTTCTGTGTCTGTGTAAGTAAGTTAATGGAATAACTAATATGTGCAATTTGGAAACAGCAACTTGTTTTAATTATTTCATAATAGTTACCAAATGGACTAGATTATATAAATGTGTACCATACGTGTGTGAGAGAATTTAACTAAGATACTGGGGTTTACTGCATTTTGTTGTAGAAGCATTTTCTCTAAAAGTATGGGCACGTTGAAACTGAAATGAACAATTTGTTTATGCTGTCAGCACTCTGGTGTTTGAGGCAACAGTGAAGAATCGGGGAAGAGCCCTGATGACTTTCTGGTGGTGGAGTTCATCTGGTTTGCAGATGCAGCTTCTTCATGCATCTGACATGACCGATCTGCAGACCTGATTACTTAGGGATATTGCACAGCTGTTGGTTGCTTCTCTCTCTACTTGACAAATGTCAAAATCAAGATAAGGATGTGAATTTTTAAATCTTCTTTAAGGAGTTATAAACCAAAATGGATTCAAAACAGTAGACATCTTCCTAGACATCATCTAGACAATGTGCTAGGCAACAGTTATTGATACATACTTAGATTTATTTCTGTATATTCCTTCTGGGGATTTATCATCTCGTAGAGCATAGTGGTCTATATTATTCATGAAAGATAATTAAGATTATGACTTTAATTTGTCTTTTTTTTTTTTCATTCTAAGCAATACAGTGTTTATCCCATTATTTGGGCAGCAGGACGAGGCCACTCAGATATAGTACATCTCTTACTGCAATATGGAGCTAAAGTGAACTGCTCTGACAAAGTGAGTTACATTTATATAATACGTTATGTCTTTAATGCTTGATAAATTTCTTGTAAAAGTAATTGTTTTTTTAAAGAAAAGTCTCAGTTTTTGATTGGAAAAACGCCCACAGTTACATTTGGTCCATGAGTTCAGAACTAGTGTGCTAAAGGAAGTCATACTTCCAAGAGGTTTTTCCATAGTATGCTGAAGATGGTTGTGAACATTTATTTCAGTGGAACATGTTTCTGTTTTCTTAGCTGTTGGAAACCTTGCTATCTTAGGTTGCCTAGAAAAATTATTCTTACAGCTGTCTTCTACAAAGAAAAAGTTAAAATGGCTTTTCAGATGCTTTTGTCCACAAGATCAAATTACATCTTTGTAAAAACTAAAGCAATAAAGTATAGGATGAATACTAGGTTGTAGAGGATACTGACTACAGAGAGCAATATGCTAAATGGTTATAAATGTTTTTTCAGTATGGAACCACCCCGCTGGTTTGGGCGGCGAGGAAGGGTCATTTGGAGTGTGTGAAATACTTGCTGCAAATGGGAGCTGATGTGGATCAAGAAGGGGCTGTAAGTAACCGTTTGTTTTCTGGTGATAAGGTGTGGGTACATACATCTGTGTCACGTTCTATTTTGTAATAGAGATAGCAAGAAATACATGAAGCAATGAAATGTTGATGTTGAAGTATATTACTTCCCAGCTACTTGCAAAGTACATGTAAAAATTATTTGAAGTTCTTTGTGCCTTGTAATAAAAATGCTATGTAACAGGGGAGTCATTGATAATTCACAAACTGTTACATAAAGCATAAATGTTAATGAATATAAATGAATTCAGGTTATTGTTCTCTGAAGGTTAACACTATCAAAATTAATTCTGCACCCATGCTGGATATGTCAAACAGCTTGCTCCTCAGTGCTGTTTGAAAAGTAAGGCAAACACAAAGCATCTTTTGAAAATAGTAATGGCTGTTGTGCCTGTTCAGAAGTTGGAAATTTTTAGAAGGTTCCAGCTGTATATTGCTTTTAAATGAAACAGATTTTAATGTTTTGTTGTGTAAGATACTTAAAAAGCTTGTCCAAAAAAAAAACTTAGTAAAAGTTAAGTGGAAAATTAGGTCAACTTCTGGTATTCCTATGATTATTTCTGAAGTTCTTCAAAAAACCTCTTTGTGAGATATTGGTATTAGCAGAACTGGGTTCTCTGATAATCCTGTGTTCTCATGTAACATGAAAATTATTTTACTGTGCAACATTGAGGAGTTAGAATAAACTGATCTTAGCTTTAGTGTTTGCATTTTAAGTGTTCTCTGGGATAGTACTTTCTTTTCTTAAAAAAGCATAGCAAGTGCACTCTAAAATAAGAAACTGAAGGAACATTTAGATGGATGAAAAAGTAATGTCAGTGATTTTTTTGTCAGTGTTTTTTGTTATTTAAACTGCTGATATAATCATGATTTCTGTATCTACTGTACAATAAAATCTGTTGTTTCTGTTTCAAGAATTCTATGACTGCACTTATTGTAGCAGTGAAGGGTGGCTATACTGACTCAGTAAAAGAAATACTGAAAAGGAACCCAAACGTAAACTTAACAGATAAAGATGGAAATACAGCTTTGATGATTGCATCAAAGGAGGGTCACACTGAAATTGTGCAGGATCTACTTGATGCTGGAACTTATGTGAACATTCCTGACAGAGTGAGTACATTTTCATCGTAATTGTGAATTTATATATAAACTGTAATAATAATATGTATTTAAATACCGGCGTACACAAATTTTGTGGGTATGTGATTTTTCTGACTTGTTAATTTTTCTGCCACCTAGGGGTGCTTTTCTGTATTGCTGTTTTCTAAGTATGTTAAGTGGGCCATGTTGCTGTGTGAAGGTAAAGGATAAACTACAGAAACTACTTTTTTCTTTAAGATTCTTGAATTGTGAATTTCCATGGGACGTGGAAATGATTTATGGTTGTATATTTATTGTGTCTCTAACATAAGACTAACACTGAACTAATTTGCAGGTTTGGGGTGGGATTTTTTTGTGTTAATACTGGTAGTGCTGATAAAATTGTAAAGCGGTTATAAAAAATACCTATTTAATTCAGCATCTACCTTTGTCTTTTACAGTAAAACTTTTTTCTAGGAATTTTATGTATATGAAAGGAAGACTTAGCTCTGGGTTAAGAACTGTAAATATAAGTGTTGAAAGGTGTGCTGTGTACCTGAGCTGTGACTGCACCGTTCAGCAGAGGCAGGCAGGGCAGGCAGTGACCAGAGTGCGAATCTGCTTGCTAACTCTGGGATTTATTTGGTTGCTTATATAGGTTCCTGGGACTGTCTGTGATGTCTTTTTTGATAATCAGGTTTTTCTAAAGTGTCAGAGGCAGACCAGGTACTGCACCCTTGGGGCTGTAGATGGTGAGATGCTTAGTGCCTCTCTCAGTATTTTAGTTCAGAACAGTAATATGGCTTTGAGGCTGAATTCCCTATCCCTAAATTGAATTGCTTGAGATTGCAGAGACGAGAGGAAAACCTCCTAATATTTGCCTCATAATTTTAAAAGGATTTTTGGATGTATTTTCCTGTATTTTAAGTGTCAGCTTAGTGCTTTTCTTAGGTGGTTATTTACTGAGCTGTTGTTGCATGTGATGACAAATTTGATGTCAGGCACATATCAAAGCAAAACTTTAAATATTTAAGAAGATACATTGCAATCTCCCTTCCCACCCCTTCTGTCACAAAATTCTCCAACTGTCTGTATTCCTGTGCTTTTAGGAAGAATAAATTACAGCTTTCAGTCCAGCTGACTGTATTCCAGAAGTTTGTCAAACAGTGGGTAGCCTTAGTTTCAGATGCTGGAGTAGGTTTTGATAAGGAAAATTTGTTGGTTTGCAGCCAGGCATGTAACAATTGTGATTGATAGGGGATTTACTACTACTCTGAGCTTTTTAAATGAATTCCACACCTGCCATACATATTTTTCCTTTTTCATCATAGAAGAAGTATTAGGTAATTTCAGGATTTCATTTGTTGAAATTCTGACACATCCTAAGTGTGTTAAAATCAGAAGCCTTAAGCAGAATTGTAACTTTTTTACATATACACAACTCCATTTATCACAGTAAAATATTTCCTTTGATAAATTTGAGATAAAATCAGCCTCTTACTTCTTTTCTTTATAACAGCATAGTGTATGTAAACAGGATAGCAGTCAAATCTGCACACACACAAAAAAAGAGAAAAAATTCTTTAAAATTGTTGAAGATCTTTTGTCAGCTGTGAAACATCTAAAGGAGACAGCCAACATTCTTGTCTGATTGTAAAGAGGTTATTACTGTGAGTAATTACTTGTCTGATTGTAAAGAGGTTATTACTGTGAGTGGTTGGTCTTCCTGGGAACATAAAGAACAGCTGGATTCTTTTCACATTCCTTACTAATTTGTGCTGCTATTTTTTTAGGGTAGTAGTTTAAGTTGGACCTATTTTGAGGGTGTTTGTTTTGCCATAAATATATAATATTTCATCTCTTTGCAAAAAAAAAAAAAAGGAGTCATCCAGAATTTTTTACTTTTATATACCTTTTTTCTTTTCAGAGAGAACTATTTTTTTGTATCCTTCTTTAAAATGAGTGCAGATTTCTTAATGTAAATAGGCATAATGTATATTTTGAGGCTGTAACTTATTTTGTGTTGCATTTCTTTTTGTTAAATGTTAATAATTCATTTTCAGTATTCTTTCACAACTTTTCTAGAGTGGAGATACGGTGCTGATCGGGGCTGTTAGAGGAGGTCATGTTGAGATTGTGAGGGCCCTGCTCCATAAGTATGCTGATATAGATATCCGAGGTCAGGTGAGTACAACAATTAAATGTTAGAGTAGTTTGGATGCCAGACAATGATGCTGTGGGTCTTAAAACAGGTCTTTAAAAACTTACTCAGTCTACTCTGTAGGAAACTCAGATTCCCGTCACACTTTAAAAATATATCAAGTTGCTCTGCAATTTTTAAGATAGAAGACACATGTAATTGTAATGACATGTTAAGCAGCGTTTTTTTCAGTTAATTTACATAGTGTTTGAAAAGCAGATGTCAATTGAACTTATTTCTTCTGCACTGCTGAACCAATTTAAAATAATTAAGTACTTAAAGCCCCCCTTATTATTTTAATAATTAAATTTTAATTATAAGAAAAATATGTGAAAATCTACTCCACCTTAAATTATTATCTGTTGTGCAGTTCTGTTACTGTGCTTGGTTGATTGTTGCTCCTTCAGTAACTTCCTTTTTCGCATTAAGCAGTGTTATTGGTGATTTCCATGTTTTCTACCTACCCCCTTCTTTTGTTTTTTGTCCTTTGATTAAGGTACTGTTTTAATTCTTCTACTGAAAGCACTCTTACTCAGCGTGGTACTTGTTTTTGTTAGGTTCAACTTGCTTTCTTTTGCTTGAAGCTATTCAGATTACTCTGCTTGCAGGAACGTATGTTCTGCCAAGTTTGAACACAAAACTAAGTGTAGTCACTGTGAGCTGCAAGGATTCAGTGCCTGCTGTTGATGCAGACAGAGCCTCTTTGAGAAGCCAAGAACCTCTTAATTTGGGAGAAGTAATAGTGGTTGGATCTCTTCCTCTAACTTGCTGTTGGAAACTGGGAGTTGTGTGTCTCTGTTAGACCCGTGACAGCAATGAAATATCTGGAGCTTTTCAAGTCTGGATGTGACCAGGGCAATTCAGGAGCAGCAAGAGGACCCAGTCCCCTCAGGGATGGGGGAGCTTGTGACTTCTGCTGGTAGAAGGCTGGCTGTATGGCCACTTGCAGGGTTTCATTGAGAGAATGCATTTATGGCCTTGCTGACACAGCAGGAGTGAGAACCATCAGAGGAATATTCTGGCTGTGAACTTCCAAGCTCCAGATTAGGACCAGCAGTATCAAAATCAATGATGAGTGCTGGTGTTTAGCAACCCTCCTGCTGTTGGGCCCTGTTCAGCTGTCTGCCAGACAGACCTGTTCTGGAGAGATTTGCCACCTGCCCAAATCTGTAATGTTCTGGAAAAGCTTACTGAGTCTTGTCCAGCCTACCTGCAACCCTGCTGCTCATTCACTCATATGAACACTAGTCAAGGAAGACCTAGAGCAGTTAAAACACAAATATAGATTTGTGTTCTCTAATGAGATTTCCATTCCTGCTCCAAATTTCTGCTGGTGTGCCAGTTAGATTTGGTAGTGTTTCTCTTTGCTCTGAGTTATGCTAGAATTCGCTGCATTAGGTGCTGTTTTCAGTATAGTGGGTGTACGTTGTATGCGGTTCTTGAAATTAATGCAACTGAATGAAAGTACTGTTAACATTTAATATCCTCTATTTGCAGGATAATAAAACTGCTTTGTATTGGGCAGTTGAGAAAGGAAATGCTACAATGGTGAGGGATATCTTGCAGTGCAACCCTGATACTGAAACTTGTACAAAGGTAACGATAAGAATTTTAATTTACTTGCTTTGTTTAACATCTTTTCTTTTCTCAACCCCCTATGTGATGTTAAGAGCATCATACCGAGTTTTTGTGAAGTGTTGGTACCTTGCATGCTGTTAAATAAAAGAAAAATAAATTTCTTCTGAAATGCAGAATTTATTTTCAGCAATGGTAGCGTCCCCTCCATTGGCAAATATCGCCTACTACTCAAACTCCGTAGCAGGGGAAGCATGGATACCTTACCTCCACATAATTGACATGCCCAGCAATAGGGAATAGAGAGCAGGTGCTACTGGAAACTGCGGAAAAAGGGTTTCTGATATTACTGAGCATAAAAGCTCAGACCACTGTTCATGGAAAGCACAGGAATAAAAAGACCAGAGGAAGTAGTACGTACAGCAGAGAATTGCTTTTTCCATGACTCTCTTTTCAGATATCTTGTATTATATTTGAATCTTGTCTTTCTGTTTCACCCAGTTATTAACAGAAATGTATTTGGTTCTCTGGTTCTAACCAATCTAGAATAAAGACTCTGTGATACTTTTTCAATAACATATGTACTGAAGTGTCAGTTGCATGGTAACATATTTAAATATACCAAACTTTTAAGATTTTTTTTTTTTAGTTTGTTATGCTATCACTAGTTTTTGCTTGGTTTTGAGTATATAGAGAAGATTTTTATTAGGCTTACTTTTCCCTCTTAGGATGGAGAAACACCACTTATAAAGGCAACCAAGATGAGAAATATTGAAATAGTAGAACTTCTTCTGGATAAAGGAGCCAAGGTCTCTGCTGTAGACAAGGTAAAGAATATTTCTTTACTTTAGTATATTTAATAGTTTTAGTTTTGAAGCAGAATTTTGTAGTGAGCTGTCAGGACCGATATAGAAGGAGAGCTCCCCATATGCTTAATAATTAAATAGATCAAAATACTTAAATACAAATAAATTCCCACTATTGATATATTGATATTTTGTTTGTATTAGAGTCCTTTTTGTAATATGAAAAGAAAAAATCCCAGGTTGGGAATAAAAGGTTCACTTAAATTCACTTCACTTTGATTTCACAGTTAGAATACTAATTCTTAATGCTCTTGAAAAAGAGCATAGAGTGGTTGTTATTTGTCACTTGTGTTTGTTTTTGATTAGTAGATGTTAAACTAAGCAATGCCCAGGACAAACACACAATGGTTTGTTGCTGTCCTCTTACCATTACTTGTCTTATAAGTCATTGCTTTGACTGTAAACCTTTTAAACACAGGAACATGTATTTGATACCTTTTTAACCTCTTAGTATTATCTCTAGGGCGAATAAGTAATAATGTTGATTTGATGTAATGAGGAAACTTTTACTGGAAAGTTTTTTGAAGAAGTCTGAGCAAACCTTGAAGTAATTCTAACAAGGAGCATCTCTTGTTCCAAACCAGTCTCTGAATTTGCTAGTAGACACTTGTTTCTAAATAGAGACTACAGTTTCTGTGAACCTTAAGATGTTTTTATAAGCATTTAAGAAAGAATATAGTGCCTTATGTTTAGCGTTATAAGAACTACATTTCTGTGTGTCTTTCCTGAAACTTCTAAAATGCTTTCTCAAGGGGAAAAATGCTTGCTGTAAGGTGTTAATGCTGTTAAGAATACCTTAAGATGTATTTCAAGTAAATAAAGCATCTGAAATAATGTGGAACTGTATGGTCTGTTCATAATCTTAGGTATTCATGTTAGCTATTGCTGTTTTTTCATGTAATTGCAGAAAGGAGATACTCCACTTCATATTGCCATTCGTGGAAGGAGCCGTAAACTTGCTGAATTACTCTTAAGAAACCCAAAAGATGGTAGATTGCTTTATAGACCGAACAAAACAGGAGAAACACCTTACAATATTGACTGTAGCCACCAGAAGAGTATTTTAACACAGATATTTGGAGCCAGTAAGTTTAAGCATTTAATTTTGTATTTTCTTAATCACTTTTATGTTGAGAATTGAGTTTATTCAATTCTGTATTTAAAAAAAAATTAGTTTTTTTAATATTGGAACCAATGGGGGAGTTTAAAAAAAAAATTAAAAAAAAAAATCAGTTGGCAAAAAGTTCATCATTCTGAAAGCCTAACAAATGTCAAATGTACCTTTTTATTTTTGAGTTTTGACATTGGGTACTATGCAACTTCTGTTGGTCGTTTTGTTTTTTACTTAGATCTTGTTTGTGTAGGAATTACTTTTTTTTGACTTACTGTGATTTGGGGTTTTGTTTTAGTCTAATGGTTTTGATAAATTGTCCACATGAATGTTACATAATTAAAATTCCTTTGAACAAGTGTGTGCTAATAATAACAGCCGTGGTGTGGGAGGGGTGTATATGTGTGCAATAAAGGTGAACCTGTCATGCTCTCATGTGTGAAAACTGTCATATTGAACAGATTTCTTAAAGCAAAGTTCTGTAACACAGGGTTTGTATTCCAGGACACTTGTCTCCCACGGAATCTGATGGTGACATGCTGGGTTACGACCTGTACAGCAGTGCCTTGGCTGATATTCTGAGTGAACCGACCATGCAGCCTCCTATCTGTGTAGGCTTGTATGCACAGTGGGGGAGTGGAAAATCTTTCCTGCTCAAGAAACTAGAAGGTAAAAGTTGATTTAGGGTTGGTTTGTTGTTGTGGTTTTTTTGTAGGTTCAAATCTGTCTATGAAAAGCATGGCTTAGGAGCTGAAAGCTTTTGTGACAGCTTTTGGTCCATTTAATGTTGTGTCCATTCTCTGGTTTTGTGATGACAAGAGTTAAATTTTAGCATGATCAGTTCATCCAAAAGTTGCTTTGTTCGCTTATTGTTGTCTGTTGTCCTCTGGTTTTCCTGAGGTGGTGAATCTACCCTTTAAGTACCGCTGTGAAAATGTGGCTGCTGAAATACACCTTGCTAGAGGTTGTTTGTGTGTCAAATCGGGCTCAGACTTTTTTTGCTGCAGTATTTACTTATTGTGCCTCCTATGTGTCTCTTTTATTTTTTTTTTAAGAACAAATTCCAGACTATTAATATTGTTTTTCTGTAACGTATTTTCTCTGCATCTTCTCCCCGTTTCCCTTTATTTCCTTTGACCTTTTTGAAGTTTCTGAAATGACAGAGGAAAGCAAGTGCAGTATATGAAGAGATTCAATACTTTTTTCATAGTGCAAAGAGGTTTCTTCTTTACAGTTTTGTTGTTTTCTAACAAAGGATGTTTTTCTGTGATGTGTCAGTACAATTCAAAATATTTTTACTAGTCTTAATGTTTCTTACTTTGTGATTTCTGTTTTTAAAAGCTTCTATATTAGTCAAATGTACACTATTTGACTAATAAAGACTAATGGGGTCTGCATTTGTTTTGTTCACCTCATGCCCCATGTCATACACAAAAAACAGTGCTTTTTTGACTGATGTTTATTGTTGATGAGATCTTACATTTTTTAAAATGCTTCTTTGGTGTTTTTTTTTTTTCCTTTTCCTCATTCATCTTTTTATTCTGGATTGTGTATTTAATTTTTCTGATTCAATAGATCTTAAATAAGTTTCTTCGAGAATTCCTGTTTCAGTAAATATGAATCAACAAACAGAAATAAATACTGCAGCCTTTGTTATATCTGAGTACTTGAGGAATGTGATCCAGATTTCAGTGATGGAGGTTTGGGGTGGGGTTGGGTTGTTTTGGTTTTGGATTTATTTTATTTTTTTGACAGATGTGGTGGATTTATTGTTCTTGCTGTCATAAAATAAACTTGAAGGAGAACAGGAAACGACATGGGTCTTAATATGCCCTTAAAAGTATAAAATCTGCAGCAAACAGTGCAAGTATTTATATTAAAAAGGTTTTATTCATTGCATGGATGAAAACTTAGAATTTTGCCACTGACAGTTGAAGAATTGAAGCAACATTGTCCTTTTTTATCAATAATAAGGAAAAGTTACATAGTCTAGTGAAAAAGTGTTTGTTTGTTTTTTTGTTTGGTTTTTTTTTTCAAAGATAGCCATTATGATATCTATATTTTCTGTTCTAGAGTAATTTAACGTGTTAACTTGTCTTTGGTTTTTTGGTTTAGATGAAATGAAGACTTTTGCGGGACAGCAGATTGAACCTCTGTTTCAGTTCTCCTGGCTTGTTGTATTCCTCACACTTCTGCTGTGCGGAGGTTTGGGATTATTGCTTGCTTTCACAGTGGATGCAAAGCTTGGAATAGCAGTGTCTCTCAGCTTATTAGCAGTTCTCTACATCTTCTTTAGTAAGTCTTATTTTATATGAAATTTGTGAAGGTTTTTATCTATTTTTGGAATTCAGTATTCTTTTGTAGACATGCTGTGTGATTCAGAAAAAATACTAAATGTTTTTGCAGAAAATAAGACCCCTTCAGACCCTTTTCTTGTGTTTTGCATGTAATTTCTGAACAGGAATTTTTGAAAGCAAAGTAGTATTTTGTGTATTAACTTCATTATTATACTCTTACGATTGTAATTTTTAGGCACAGCTGTTAAAAATACATTCAGCTCCTTTTATGCAACTTCATGTCTTGTTCAAACTTCATGGTTTCTTCAGTTGTGAACATTGACTAAATATAGTCATAATATCATCTTCTTTTTTTTTTTCTTTTTTTAAAAATAAATTAGCTGTAATTTACTTTGGTGGCCGAAGAGAAGGCGAGAGCTGGAACTGGGCCTGGGTGTTAAGTGCAAGATTGGCAAGACACATTGGATATTTAGAGTTACTTCTCAAACTTATGTTCGTGAACCCCCCAGAATTACCAGAGCAAACCACTAAAGCTTTACCTGTCAGGTTAGTTATTTCATTTATTGAATCTTCAATTAGTAATTGAGATTCACTCTGGTACTTTTCAAACTGTGTGTATTAATGTGCATGTTTATCTTCCTATGAAAAGCCATTGATATTTCTGTTTGAAGAACAGTAGCCCTAGAAGATCACGTGGTTAAATTTCTCATTGTGAAGAATGTAGTAGTGTTTTCAAAAAGCTCTGTGCCAAAGTCAGTGAAAGTTACTCCTGTTTAGTTTTAGGGGTTTTAACTGTCATACTGACAAAAATTTGTAAAAGACAAAGTAAGAATATAGTCTTCTGGTACAGAGTACTGTGTATTCTGTTTAATGCTTTAAGTACAGCATCAGACTGCTCAAAGCTTCTAGTTCGCCAGAAAGCAAGAAAACTTATGCCATGTGTTTCAAAGTTTTATTTACTCTTTTTGTTTAGAGAGTTGTATTTTAGCCTGGGGGTGCTTTTAGGTCATCCTGTTCTGTTGGTTGTTGGTTTTTTTGCTTTGTTTGGGTTCTTGTAATCCTCCATAAATATTTGCAAATAGTTTGGAATGCAATTCTAGAGATACTTGTCAATATTATGTTTTGCATCAAAAAGATATTTTTGGTTTTACTGCCATCTGAGGTACTACTACTGATGGGATCATTTTTGTACTTTTAAGAAATCAAGTTTTAGAATAGAAAGTAGAGTAAAGAAGAGGGTGGTAACAGGAGAGGAAATAATTAAAAAAAAGAGTATTTAAGTATTTTGCATTATGCGCCACTTCAAGAATTTTAGCTGTAGAGATGCAGGAAGATTTTTGGTTTGCTTGCCAGAAAATACCTAAAGCTTTCTAACGTATAGAAAACACATGTTTTTTTTTTCTCTTTCAGATTTTTATTTACTGACTACAATAGACTGTCCAGTGTAGGTGGAGAAACGTCACTGGCGGAGATGATTGCTACCCTCTCTGATGCATGTGAAAGGGAATTTGGTTTCTTAGCAACTAGGCTATTTCGAGTTTTCAAGACAGAAGATACACAAGGTTTTTATTACCTGAATGACATTTCCTATTATTCCATTTCAATGCACTGTTATCAGGGTTCTGTTTTCCACATTATAAGCTCTTTTTGGAAACTGTTGTAGCCATGCAGAAATTCATACAGAAAGGGAAACTCTTCGCATTGTTTTGGGGAGAAAAATAATGGTCTGTTTCCTGATCTTGATTTTATTAGTATAATATATTCTCTGAAGTATAGTTTTCGGAAGCAACAATGGAAATGCATATTTCTATTACATCCTTTTAGATGCTGCCTGGTATTTTTTTGTAGCAGTTAAGTCATTGTGTCTGAGTCAGATAAAGGGAAATGTTTATTTACTTTTATGTATTGCTAGGAGAAGTTTCTGTTGAGTTGATTAGAATTTTAGTTGAGAGCTTTTATGAGTGACCACTACTTATTCTTGGAAATAGTAAATGTGTAGAACATGTTGGTCCATAGCTATAAATTGCTGTCATCAGTGCTGGTAAGATGGGATGAAATATTTCTACTTGATCCAAATGAAAAAAACCTTTTCTTCTGTACCATCTGTAGATTTCTGGGAAAAAAAAATGCAGAATAGAGTATGTTATTGTGAAGAAAAGGCAGTTCTTACATGTAACTTGCAGTTTATAGAGGACTTATATCTACTTTGAGTTCAGTTTCAGTCAGTTACTTCTCAATTCATTTTGACCTTGACCAGAAATTGAAGAATCTGTTAGATGCTGTCTTCTACAAAGTGGGATGTTTAGACTCTCCTGTCTTGCGCTGTGCTGAACACCAGTTACTCATCATTGCCCTTTCTCAGATTCACTAAATATTCTTTCAGGAAGTGATACATGGAGTTTTTCACCCTTCTTTTCCTATTAAACATTCTACAATTCTTCTTGTTAACCTCTGTGAAACATCTTCCGTGATGCTGTAATTTCTCCCAAAATTTGCTTGAGAATGGCAATGTAGCACTTTTATTTGTGATCTTTTATTTCTCTCATGTTCCTTGGCTCTGTTGCCTTCCTGTGCTCTACCTAATTACCTAACTGATTTTTTTTTTTTTTATTTTGTCTCTTTGATCCTGCACATCTTCTCACTGTCTCCAGATGTTTATAGGTCTAGGGTCATGGGTTTCTTGTCTCTAGAAAGTCATAGGAATTCTGTACCGGTTCCTTTTTAGTCTCCTGTATTTTTAATTTTTGCTATGTCTGTAAACTTGCAGACAAGCCTAAGCAACTGTCATTTCTTTGTTGATGATTCCCAAGTCTCTCTCTAATCCAGTTCTGTCTCTTTCTAGCTAGAGGAAGCTTATATCCCTAATTCAAGATGTCTAGAACTGCATGTAATTATAACTGAGCTGTTATTTTTCTCTTCTTGCCCCTTGCTCCTGTCATGATGCATTTCTGTTGCTTTGTCCTGCATCACAATCCTATCTGTCACATAAGTCAGTAACGCGAAAGGCCTTTCCAGCTCTTACCCCACTCTAGGATACACGGGCTGTGTATGAACCTGGGATATTCTTTCCATGTAGCATATTTAAAATTTTTTTTCTATTCCAGTTAAAATACTGGTTTTTAGCAACCATCTTTTTGTATCAGGTTATTGCTGCTTCTGTTCTTTGTTGTCAACAAACGTGTACAGAAGATGGGAATCTTTTAGATGTGCACAGAACTAGATGTGCGCAGATCCTCAAGGCAGAGGTTGCTGCTTTGGAAAAAAAAAGCTATTTCTTTGATGACTCCTTTAGTTGTGCTAACTTCCAGCTGCAACATTTCTTGTCTCTTCCTTATTGATCCAGTTGCAGTCAGGAGGTCTGTATTCTTTACTGAGACCCTTGTGATCTGTCCAAACTTTCCATGTTGCAGTCCTCCCTTGCTTGTGTATGTTTTAGCACATAAAACAGGATAGATTGAGGCTGCAGCTTGCAATTTTGATTTGGTTCTCCAATGGCACAATTATTATTAGATAATATAAGTACCATGTTTCCATTTAGAACCAAGTTGTAGTTTTCCTGAGATTTATGTATATAAATACATCTTACTTAGAGATGTCACAAAAGGAATGATACCACTGGTAGGAAAATCTGTTTAGCAGAGATCGTATCCATCCAGTGTGGGTTTCTTGAAACAATGGAAATAAACTGAAGATTGAAGGAGTATTTCCAAGAATTTTGGCAAATTTAGATAATGTTTTTCATGTTTGTGACTGGATAGTAATGTTGCAGTAACCTTTTGTGCAAGTTAGTGTTTTATGAGAAGTATGTAAGTTAATAGATTTTGTACTCACATGTAATTACATTTTTCATTGATTATAAGAGCAAATACTTATTTCCTAGGTAAAAAGAAATGGAAGAAAACTTGCTGTCTCCCATCCTTCGTGATTTTTCTGTTCATACTGTCCTGCGTTGTTTCTGCCATTGCCCTGCTGGCGATTTTTAACGTGGAACCAGCCAACATGACAGTGAATGTTGTCCTCATAACAGTTACCTGCGTTGTTGGTTTGGCCTTTATCTTGAATTGTCGCACATGGTGGCAAGTGATGGATTCAGTTTTGAATTCTCAAAGAAAACGTCTTCACAATGCTGCCTCCAAGCTTCACAAGTTGAAAAGCGAGGGATTCATGAAGGTAAGCATTTATATGAATTGGCCATTAAAAGAATTGAAACAAAAGGCCAATCCTGTAGCCTTCTTGAGATGGGCCACCGCTTATTAAATCAAGCCAAGTCTCATAGCATTAGAACGAAAGTTGGTGAGCTTTTACTAAAGGGAACACTTCTGTTTCACTGGTAATTAATGCTTAGTGTACAAGCTCTGTCTGCCCAAGCAGGAGTGTTAAATTTGGATTAAGTTTTCCATTTCTAATTTTGTGTTTGCTGGGAGGAAGGGAAACCAGTTGTTCTGAACTATCAGTATTCAGTAAAAGCTTACTTTAGATCATAAATTACACAGATTCCAGCTAATACATTGTATAACAGTATGTTGTGCAAATATTTTTGTAGCACAGAAGACCTTATTTGTATCTTGCTACTGTGGTTCTTGGCAGTTGTTTTTTGATTGATATTTATGTGGCAAAGCAATTTTTGAGGATTAGCTCACGGTACAAATACTCTTTTTGTTTACTCTTGAAATACTGATTTACAGTGCATAAATATTACTTTCTTTTTAAATAACACATAAATAATTTAAATAATTTTAAAAAAGAAAAGTTTGTTACATTGAAGTGGATTATGCATTGCTGCTCTACGGTTTTGTGCAAATAGGAAGTTTTTGGAAGTGACATTTTAGGACTTCAATTTTGGGTATTAGTACATGTTTAGTTTTGTTATCTTATTAAAGCATTTTTGGGATGAGTAGCAATCTGCATTATATGGAATTATATGCATTTTTGTGTCTTTCAAGTATTAGAGATAACTTTTCCTTCTTTGTTCTTAATTTTTATAGGTTTTGAAATGTGAAGTGGAACTGATGGCCAAAATGGCAAAAACCATTGACAGCTTCACTCAGAATCAGACAAGGCTTGTTGTAATTATTGATGGTTTGGATGCTTGTGAACAGGACAAAGTTTTACAGATGCTGGATACTGTGAGTTGGACCATTTTGTAAAGATGATCTCTGGATTATCTGGATGAGCTCAGATACATCCAGCTGTTGTGTATTTTCAGTAGAAAGAAGGCATATATACCGAGTCTGTCTTGTAGTCTTCTAACATTTGTGGACATTGACATAATTGCAGTACTAAGAGCAATGGGTTTTAGAAATTGAAAATTAAATCCCAGTAGGGGCTGTACACGTTAATACTTGTGAAAAATTTTAAAATAATCAGATGTAAATTACTCAAAATCAATACCCTGTTGAAACAAACTTCCAATGTTTGGAGAGTTTTTCAAGCTTACTTTTGAAGTACTTAAGATGAAAAATACTTAAATGGTAATGATGGGGAGGGTTGGGGCTAGGACATGGCTGCATGATACCTTCTCGGTGATGACTTCCACTGTAACTACTACTGCTAATTTGTCAAGTATAAATATACTTATTTCTAATTGTTCCAAACATTTGATTTCTTATATCGAAGAAACTGATGTCTGTATACATCTCTTCCCCTCTGAAGTTTACAGAATGAATATAAAATGTTAAATCGGGCATTTAAGTGACCCACAGTTACTGTTAATTATTATTAACAAGGTGTACTGTTTACTTTTTTTTTTACAGGTGCGAGTCTTGTTTTCAAAAGGCCCATTTATTGCTATTTTTGCAAGTGACCCACATATTATTATAAAGGCTATTAACCAGAATCTCAACAGTGTTCTACGTGACTCAAACATCAATGGACATGATTACATGCGAAACATAGTGCATTTGCCTGTTTTCCTGAATAGCCGAGGGCTTAGTAATGCAAAAAAACTGATGGTAGCTTCAACAACTAATGGGGATATTCCTTACACAGATAGTGCAGGTAAGGTTATGCAGGAGAATGATGTGACAGTTACAAAACTAATGTTCCAAAGAATCTGGGTTTTGGAACAAACTATTTAAATAATTAGTGTTAATTTGTAGATCAGTCAAGCATATATGAATGGAGGAAATACCTGCCTTTTGTTTTCCTTTCCTTAGGATTGCATGAAGAGGTTGACAGGAGAGTTTCTCAGAACAGTCTTGGAGACATGACCAAGCTTGGTAGCAAAACTGCTCTCAATAGGCGGGTGAGAGAGATTTTTAAACTAAGCGTAGATACTGGTAATACCTTTTTCTTTTCTATTCTCTTTTTTTTTTTCCGTTTTTTATGATGTCAACTTGGCAAACTTACTAAACCATTCTTAAAACGTTAATATAAATGATCCGTGTAGGAAAGGTACATTGTTAAATCGGTAGACTGATGCCCTGTCAAAGAGGAAATTTTTTCTTGGTCACCAAAGTGTTCTATTCCACAAATACTTATCTCAAATTCATCTCTGTGAATGCTGTTACAGGATACTGGTAGTAGCTAGGTGTGTATGTTTTGGATTTTTGTGCAGTCTGTGTCACTTGATCACAGGATCTTGCAACAAAGGGCAATAATCAAGCAAATCAAGGAATTCAGATAATAGTACTAGACTTTTACTGCAACATGTCCACCACATTTATTTTCATGCGTTCTGTTTTCCCATAAAAGCAGAAAGTGGTTGAATAAAAGATATCTGGAAAGTCTGATGGCTTCCTCCAGGTCTGAGGATTCTGTGGTTTTTGAGCTGCCATAGGAAGAGATTTGGGAAGTTTTGTGGCAGAGGATCCTGATGTTCACTTTAATTTTAAAATGTAATTAGTAAATGGATGGCATAAACTTATTCTAGAGACAGTAAGAAACAATGGTGGCAATGCTGAAACTAGTAACCTTTTTACAAAATATCTCACTGTGTCAGTATTTTGCCCCCTCAGAATTGGCAAGGAAATAAAATGTCTAACTCTCGGCAGTTCTTAACTTTTATGGAAATGACATTCAACTGTTACGCAGCTAAATTGGAATAAAATTCTGTTAGTATTTTTATGGTATTTCATGTCAGCCTCACAGATATATCTGCGAAGGTTCTAACTTTATAATCAAGTAAAACATAGAAGTTTTTGATACGAATCAGTATTTCTTGCTTCCTTTGTATCACTTATCAGGATACTTACCGAAGACGCCAGATACAACGTACCATTACCCGCCAGATGTCTTTTGATTTGACCAAGCTGCTGGTTACAGAGGATTGGTTCAGTGATATCAGTCCTCAGACCATGAGAAGGTTGCTGAATATTGTTTCAGTGACAGGTAAGCACTTTTGTGTATGGTAATCAGTATTGGGTCCACATGTTGATATTGAAAATCCTTCTGAGACAAACTGTTCTAGAAAGCAAGGAGAGTTTATAGACTATTCTACATAGAGTTAAATACCTTTGTAATTTTACTGACTTCATTTGGGAGGCAAATGATTCTAGACTACTTTTTTAGGAAGTTTTACAATTTTAAATTTTGAAGTGGGACAATAAACTACATTTTTCTATTTCTGTTACACTAATGTGAACAAAGCTTGTAGTGCTGGTATCTTAAAACGTAAACTGCAAGACAGAATCTGGAAAGTGTAAGGGATTTGCAAATTCACCAAGTGTATTGTCTTTAATACTTAATATTTTAGTACAATTTAGCATGCATATTTACTATATTAAGTTAGGCTTGTTATACAGGATACAAACAGGAAGGTTAACTCAGGAGCACTTCTTGCCACTGGTAAGCAAGGTTATTGGCTCATAAAATGATGAGTAGTGTAACGATTGAAGAGACAGCAAACAGTTCTCCTACGGCTCAGTTGAGGGAAAGACAAATAGTGCTTTTAAAATTTGAAGTAGCTAGTTGAATAAAACCTTACTTTTACTATACAGATATTTCTGCTTTTGTTTTGTTTCTGGTCTATCTAATCTTGCATGCGATAGTAGCTTTTCCGTTGACCCATTAGATATCAGGGATGCCTAAGAAGCGATGCACTTCAGAGCTTTTCCCTCACGAATTGATCCTGGTTACAGCTTCCTACATTACACTTTAGGGAAGTCTTGGAAGATGGCATCACTTCTATCCTTTACAGCTCTTGTAGAACTCTTCCCCTGAATAAAACAGATTGCTTGTTTTTATACCACTTCAACTCTTTTAATCTGAGTTCCTGGTTTTATGATAAAGGATCTCACTAAATGATGAGTAGTACTACACTCTACAAATGGAGAACAGAGTGAACGTTACTGTGTTTTGAAGGAAAAGAGTTCTGCTCTTGTTTTTGAGTTATTTCAACATTAATCAAATTATCACAAGCTCTGGATTATGTTAATGAAAATAGAATCTCTAAAACTTCTGATTTCAATATGTCTAATAACATTTGCTTGCTAGGAAGACTGCAGTACAATGCTACCAGTAGTACTAGCAATAAAAGATTATGTTAAACAGTCTTTGTCATTTCTAGAAGTCTGACCTATGTCTTTGTGTGATAACATTTAATGCTTAAGTAAAAGAAATCTTAATTTTCTAATGAGAGCTGAATCACTTGATAGAATTTTAGGAAGGAAAATTCCACAAATACAGAAATATCACAGTTGCCTGCAGCCAAGTCAAGGATGGATTCAGCAGAAGTTCTGCATTGGGTGATTGTAGTCATATTGCCTCTGCTGGATGCGGTTCAGAAATCAGCCTGTCTTTACTGCACAGTGCATGACCGGAGCTGGAAACCTGCTGCAACCACCTCAGGGCTCACTTAGGGTGTTTGCTTTACCAGTAGATGCACAGAGTAATAACGCAGGCCAGAACGGGACTGATTCCTGCTGATCCATTGGGTTGCAAAACCCATTGCAGCAGTATCAATGCTGCGTTCACTGCTCAACTTAAGCAATCACAAACGCAATGTTATTTCCAGCTTGTCACAAGTAAGTGCAATTGATTCAGGTCTGGTGCAGTGCTGAAGAGAATGTAGTGATTGTTTCAGTAGGAAGTATGACACCAAAGATGCAGTTGTATGTCTCTGAGCTGAGGTTCACCTTTCTCGAACCAGCCTGGGTAACACAGTGGGGTTGGCTGTCTCTGCAGTTCCATTCCTGGTGCTTGCATAGTTAGGATTGTCCCAATTCACCTTCACTGAGGTTATCAAGAATTAAATGTAAATGCTTTTCTAAATTTAGTAAAATTACCCGTGGCTTATTTTCCATTCCATTAACTTAATGCTAGTATAATTCATAGAAGAGGGTTAATATGTCATTTGTCCCATTGGCCCCTCTTTTTCCCTGTTTTAGTGATCATTCGCATGTGACAACAGACCTAAAATAATGAACTAATATCTTAACAAAATGTGCTGGCTCGTAGCATTGTTATTACAATTTGTAGAACAAAATGTGGTTTTGGCAAATTACGGTGCAAATGTGGAAGTATAACAAAATCACAAACTGTTAGTTGTAAAAACAGACACAAAAAACACCTCCAACAATACTTCTAGTGTACTATAATCTGGGGTTGTATATGATGATTTCACAAACATCATCGTGAGCAGAGCCTTCAGGCTTATATATCATCACCAATATTAATAACAGTTCTAGAAAACTTGCTAAAACTTGAAGTGTGTAAGCGATGGCATTAATTTTTTCTGTTTTTTGAAATTAACTTTATATGTAATTTCATACCTTGCCTTATTAAAGTAAAACAGTCTTTTGTTTATAACTTTGAATTTTACTTTATTGGCTATTGAACATGGCAGTTCTGTGCTTGCTTTGACCATATTTCACATGCCAGTGCACAGATGATCTTTCACAGTATTAGCATGAGGTTTGTGTTTAGATTGAGAAATGAATGCTGTTTGAAATTCTCTTGAGTTTTGCTAAAGTAACTTAAGATTGACCTGTAACAGGATTAGTAATTAGTGTTTAACCTGGAGCTGAACTTGACTGTTTTGGAGAGTCTCATGTTCTGGCCAGTATATGCAGGAAGTTTCATTAGCTTGTCAAATGATATTTTTAGATGTGATTTGAGATGATTTTGAACTTAATGAGATAAAAATATAATACCAGCAAGTTCATAGATGAGGTTAAAAGACTAACATAGCAGTTATTTTGAGGAAGAAAAAGATATTGTTCAAAAGGGAAAAAATTCCTCTGTTTTTTTTTCCTTCCTTCCCTGTTGTATTAGGTCGTTTACTGAGAGCTAATCAGATCACCTTCAATTGGGATAGACTGGCCAGTTGGATCAATCTCACAGAGCAGTGGCCGTATAGAACATCGTGGCTCATACTGCATCTTGAAGAGACTGAAGGTGTTCCTGATCAGCTGACTTTAAAAACCATCTATGAGAGGTACGTGTTACTCTGATAATGGTGTGCAATTTCAGTGTTTCAAATAGTGACCATTATTAATGATGATTAGAATAATGTGACTTTCTTTCAAACAGCTATCAAGTTGTAATGTGAAACTCCCACAATCTTACTCTTTTCTGTTAACCTTTGCAAACTTTTAAATGACTTTCATTGCTGTTTAATGCACCATGTATGACTGTGTGCTTTGTAGTAAAACCAAAGAGAATTACTCTAGAATTTTTTTGCAGACAGCTAGCTGTGCTCCTGTCTCTTGATATAATTTTCATCTCTACCTTGGCCAAGCTAGAAGGCTTTTTTTTATCCTAGCTAGAAATCTAAACTAAGCTCTGCAAAAACTGCCTTTTGAAGTAAGGATCCCTGAAGGTTTGGTGCTTAGCGAGTGTGCTTGAGGCCATGGCAGTGCATGGTGCTGCAGGTAAGGACTATGAAAGCGCAAAGCACAACTTTCTCCATTGTTAACAGAAGTTGCTCTCCAACAGAGCTGTCTGTGTATTGCAATGGAGAGCAAGTGGTCCCTGCGTAGAACAGTGAACGTGCCTTTCCAGAACCTGGCTGCTTGTAAGAAAGGACTTGGGGACTGCGAGAAGTGACCTGATGACAGTGGAGGAGGAATGGGAGAGAAAGAATGTGACTGGGAGTTGGGCCTATAAGAAAAAAGCAGAGTCTGAGAATCAAAGTCAGTGAGAGAAAAGAAGGGTTTGACTTGTGTAAGAAATAACTAAGATCAGATGAAAAGAACAGTTGAGGTAAAAAGGAAAGGCTGAGATTGATCAAGTTGCCAGAAGATCTAGAGACTTTGCAAGATCCAGGGAAAGAATGAAGAGGAAAATTAACTTGGACAGAAAATTTTGAGAATGTTCCCTGCACTATGAGTCAAGGAATGGGAGAAGATGACCTGGATGAGAGTCTGGGATGGGCTGGAAATGGCTGAAGTATTAAGAAAGGAATTAAGATTGATTTGGAAAGGTGATTGGAATGGATTGTATTAGGAAAGGAAGGTTGAAGTGGGATTAAGATTTGAACACGGAGAACCCAGAAGATGGAGGGAAAAGGGTCTACTAGGCATGAGAAGGCTGGGGGTTGAAGATAGGCAGAGAGGAGCAAGCAGTAGACTGGAGTCACTTCAAGATGGATGTTGAAGCATCAGACTTCAGAAGTGCATGATTAGAGAACACTTTCCTCTGGAGAATGGATCCAGTTTCTGGATTTTGCATTTCCTCTGTGAGTGTAAGATGCCTGTGAAATCGTAGGTCAAGTAATAGGAACCTTTCTCTCCATTGGGGGTTCACATGGCTGCTATCACAAATGTTTATGTAAAGTGCAATAATTCAGAATTACCCGGGGTTCCCTCTCTTGTCATGCTTTCCAGTGCTCTTGCTGTAGATATTTCAAACTCATCTTTATTTAGATTTGCCGTATGGCATGTTTCATAATTTTGTATTTTATCTAACAAACTCATTACAGTCTTCTGATTACTAGCATTGACAGTAATAAATCACTTTGGAGTGATCAAAGTCCAAAGCTATCTTCAAGACAATGATGTTTATTTTTTCTGATAAACCAAAGGAGGCATTGGAGACCTGAATTGTTCTTATAAATGATTACTAGTAGTTCCAGTATAAACCAATATACAACCTGTAGTAAATCAACATGAGGAGAAGGAAAGGACAGTCACAATGATTTATTTGGGTTCTGGGTTATTCATTGTTAGTACAGACACTTGAGCTGTTGATGCTCAGTGCCAACTGGAGCATGGCAGGGTTTATTAGTTCAGGTGTGGAGGAGATTCATGGCTACTGCTGCGCTCTTTTGCCTCTTGCTATGCAGGTTGTGTTTAGAAGTAATACAGCCACTTCAGTGGAGTGCCAATTTGTAATTGACAGTTATATATGTAGAAATAAATGCCTAGTGGATAAAACTAGGATCTGTAACGTGAGGAAACTGTGAAGAATCTGTGAAGAGCCCTGTACCATATATTGGGGAAAAAAACCTGTTTGTGTTCTTCCTGCAATACCAGGAAAACAAAAGAAAAAAAAAAAGAGGGAGGGGGACGACCAACATTCAGAATTTTCTCTTTTGCAAAAAATACCAAAATAATTATATGATATGAAAATGATAAAACTAGAAGACTGAGGTGTTTTGAATACTTAACCATTAAAAAAAAAAAAAAGATTCGTAATAATAACATTGCTGTGTGCTCAGGAAGAGAGTTGGTGTCTGTCAGCCACGTCTGTCGAACCTCTGCAAGGAACTAAATATGTGACTCTACTGATGTTGTGACAAAGCTGAGATCTCATCTGTCTGGTGATCTGGGTGATCATCTTTACTGTATGCTGAATATGAAAAGGTCTGCAAACTCTTGTCTAGTATTATCTAATACTCCAAAAATTCTTTTTTATCTAAAATAATCCTTTCTATGTCATTGTTATTCTTTTTATCTACAACCGTTTGAAGTCACTTGGCTTGAATATCTGTTTCTGTGTTGGCTCAAAGCAGAGTATTTACTTTAGTTCCTGTTTTAAAACTTCGGTTTCTGTTTTTTAGTTTATAAAGCAGCTTTCCCTTTTGGAGTCTCATGAATAGATACCAGTTTTTGATATGTTTATAGCTTCTGTCCCTGTACTGAGTTTATGTTACTTCTTCCCTGCCTTTTATTCTGCAAGGATATTTTAAAAAATATTTTGATACTTTAGAACAGGAATAAGAGTATAATCTTCCTAGTATTGCATAGTTTATGTCAAACTAATTTTTATTGTGCAAATTGTTCTGTGGTTTCACTGCATTTCTTAACTCTGAAGTGTATGGGGAGAGAGGTGTGCTTGGACATCTCCCTAAGGTGGAGGGGCCTTGTAGGTTCTGTGTAGTTCTGCACTCAGTCACATTGTCTATGTCAGGAGAATGCTTTGATATTATAGTTACTTCTCTAACTTTTAAAATGTGTGTTAAAAAGCGTATGAATCTCCAGGAGTCCCTTGCAATGAGATCTCTTCATTGCCTTCCTCTTAGCTCCTGGTTGTGCAGGGCAGAAGGTCGACACAGCGGATTGATCTGTTACAGGTACCTTCAGCTGCAGAGTTAGGGCAGATATTTCATGTGTGTGCTGAGGGTATGACAAGTGGTAATAAAACCTGTGTTACTTTAATTGCTATGTCTTCAGAGACAGATTATAACCAGCTCTTCACGAGGACTACAGCTGATGCTGTGGGAGGGTGGTTGAGTGCCAGTGAAGCGTGGTACCTGTGTGCGTGGTGGTGCTGTGCCGGCAGGTGGCACCAGCAGAGTGGCTGGCTGTCCGGCGCAGCTCTGAGCTGCTGGCTTGTTTGTCTTGGCATATTCTGTATTCATATTTAACGTTAGTGAGCTTTTCACTGGGTGCTTTGATTTTCAGTGTTTCAAAGAATTAAGCAATACTTTCACAACATAAAAAATGTATAGTAAAACTAAAAAGCAAGCAGTCAAGCATTAAAAAATGAAATAATAAAAATAGTCTGCAGTTAATTCTCTTCTGTGTTTTATTTTGATACATAACTTATATTATCGTTTTTCCTCTGTAAGACTCTTGTCTTGTAATGCCCAGAATTTAATTTTACAAGCTGTATAGGCAGGCTGTGTAGTAAAGGGAACTACCATTTTCTCTCGCATCTCGGTGCTAACTGTTGTAGTTGAAAAGAATGCAATAGTAAAACTTAAACTAAGACAACTGAAAGGTGTTCTAGAAGTATCTGTCGGAGTCTGTGTGATGCTGGACTAGTCACCTCTACCATGCTTTTCACTTGGGCAGTATTTGTGCCTCTGCTGGGAGGTGGTGTACAGCTTATGGTTCTGTAGGCTGGTATTAGTAAGTGCGCAGTGTTCAAAGCTATATGTGAATCTAGTGGGAGCTGTACTTTCAGTTGGTGGAATACTCTGAAAAAAACCTGCATATCTCAATTTGGTTACTAAATAAAAATATCTCTGTGTGAAGTTTGTTTTTTCTTTCTTTGTTGTGGCTTTTATTTTAAAAAAGCAAGCGTAGTGTGAAGGATTGCTAGGGAAAGTAAATTTGTGAGTGTTTTTCTATAGATACTGTCATGAATATGGAAGAATACACTGATGAGTATGAAACCAGTTTTGTCAGGAGTAGTGTATCTTTACTGTATCATACTATGCAGAGATGGGAAAACCTACTGGATGTAGGACAAAAATGTCTTTACCCTTTTTACTTCCTTAACCTCACTTGCGGTATCATCTCACTTCTGTTCTTTCACTTCCATCCTTTCTGTTTGATGGTCTGCCTCTTTGCTTGGTTTAGATTTCCAGTTGGTATACTAATTAGTACCAGTATTTACTCCTGTGGGTTTGTGTTGCCTTTTCAAGTCATCTCTCATCATCAGGATTTTCATGTAGTCTCTCTTTGCCAGGTTAACCACCTAATATGTTCTCTTTCTCTTCTGTGTTCAGGTTTTTCTGTGGTCATAGAATCATAGAATGTTTAGAGTTGGAAGGGACCTTAGAGATCATCAAGTTCCAACCCACTGTTGTCATTACCCACCTCTCCATCTTGGTCTGCTTTATTTTTACTATTTCTTTTATAATTGTGTCGTACAGTTAATATTCCTCTACGATTATGTTGTGCTGTTGTCCCTTCTGTGTTGCTGTAAAGAGTCTTCCCAGTGTCAGTTTTGTGTAGTGCCAAAATGGTTTGCAGAAGTTGCAGAAAGCAATTTTTTAAAGCCCTCAAGTGGAATTAATATGTGGGCATTCTATAAATGAAATTGTAAGAAAATTAAGTTGTCAGATTAAAGCAAGTTTGTGTTGAATATTTGCAACTGATACTTCACAGACGTGTGAATTAGCCAGCTATGGGAATGTGCTCTTGTGAAAACTAAATGAAACATCCATGACACTAGAATGAATGTCTGTGCCCAGACCTAAATAAATGACATACTGGGAAAAGTCACCATGGCTTTTGTAGAGAGGTGTGTTTCAAGGATCAGAATTCTCAACAGAGTCAATGAACACATGAAGAAGGCAAGATAGTGTTTTGAAATTTAAGAAATTTTAAGCAAGATCTTGATCTGAGAACATTTAAATGTATTAAAATTTAAGGTAATAACAGGCAAGATTGCCTTAGGAAAATGAAGAAAGTGAAATATAATAAGAGTCTTGTGAGAAACTTCAAGGTGGTTTCCAAAGATAGCACTTGTGCTCTTTGACATACCTGTACATGATCTGGCAGAAGGAGAATATACAATGTGGAGATATAACCAGGGCAAGTGTTTCACAGAGGGTTGCTGAAATAGGTATAAGTAAATTGCAGATCAAAGTCATCGTTGGTATGGGAAGCATAACACACTGGGGAATATAATGCCATCTATAATCATGCTGATGTAATGGGCTGTAAATCTGCACTGAGGACAGAAATTCACAAATCATTGCTGATTTCTTTGAAAAAATATATTCACTACTCAAAAATAGTCAGAAAATGCAACACTGTCTTTAGGAGTGTTGTGGTTTAGGCCTCATTGACCAAAACCAGAAGGACAGATGACTCTTCCTCTCCTCCCTTTTGGTGATGGGGGTCCGGGGTGGGGATGGAAGAAATAGAGATTTAGAAGTTGAGAATGAACTAAACTACTTTAATGAAGAATTACTGTTAAAATAAAAAAAGGAAATAGAAATAAATACAATATACACAAAACTGTGCTGGGTTCCCATGATGATGTCACTGGTAGGCACTGGAGAAGTCCTAGACTGGACTCAGCAGTGGACGAGAGATGAATTCCACATCTGGAGTCAGGAACACATGGATCAGGATCAAAGGCAGATGAATAGACGAGTCCTCTTCGGACATCAGCCATTACAGAAGGACTTGACCCTTTGATCCCTCGGCTTTTATACCGAGCATGGAACAGATGGGGTGGAATAATTCTGTTGGTCACATTTGGGTCACCTGTCCTGTCTGCTCCTTCCTGCAGGTGTGACCCCTCTACCCTTTTTCCACTTCCAACCCTCCAATGGGGCAAATAATGAAATTAGTTGACTTTTGGTTGTTCTGGCAGTAAGTATGAGCAAGAGCCTCTCTGCATACCATTCCTTGGCATGAAGTACAAACATTGGTCTTATCGCTCTGAGAACAAGCAGTTTTCTCCAGAACATGCTGTTAATTTCAGAGAGTTAGAAGAGGCCTCGCAAAGACATAAAATTACTGAACAGAAGGTTGGTTCTGTTTTACTTCAAACCAGGCCAAGGAGTTAGTAGCAAAGCAATGGAAAGAAGGAAGGTATTGTATTATACAAAACTGTGGTGTGTCTGAATTCTAAACACTGACATTTTAGTCATCACTTTTCAAAAAGGTTGTACCAAGGTAGAACAGATATTAAAGACAATGAGTAGAGCCCTAGTTACGCTTCAAATTTTGCTGTGAATATAATCACTATCCAGTTTCTCAATTTTGCTTGAATACTTTTCTCCTCTCTTTTTTGGATTCTCAAGTCTTCCTCAGTCTCAGATGTTTGAATTGTTCATTTCTTTTTCCCAGAGGCCTTAGTTTTTCATTTTCAGTCTGAGTTTTAGTCATCTTTGTTGATATTTTCTACTGCTTAAGGCTGTAGATGGCAGTGATTTGATATTGCTACCTTGTTGATTAAAAATCATGCTACTAAAGCTGATTGTATGGGAGGGAATGTCTTCTCAGTCCCTTTTCTCATTAAGTTTACTCACTAAATGAGATAATCTGCTGCACAGATTGGGCTCCTTAGGAAAAGAAAGACTTGGAGATGCTGGAGTGTGTCCAGACAAGGGCAATGAAGCTGGTGAAGGTTCTAGAGAAAAAGTCTTATGATGAGTGGCTGGGGGAACTAGGATTGTTCAGTGGTTTAGTCCTCAAGTAGCACCAGGGGAGGTTTAGATTGGATATTAGGAAAAATTTCTTAACTGAAAAGGTTGTCAAGCACTGGAACAGGCTGCCCAGGGAAGTGATTGAGTCTCCATCCCTGGAGGTATTTAAAAGACATGCAGATGTGGTGCTGAGAGACATTGTTTAGTAGTGGTCTTGTCAGTGCTGGGTTAATGGTTGGACTGAGTGATCTTAAAAGTCTTTTCCAAACCTGAATGGTACTATGAACAAATTGTATTTGTTTATATCCTCCTTATCACACCAGAAACCAAAGTCTGCAGTACTTTGTCTATTGGGAGATGTTCCTAGAAGTCTATGAAGAAATTTTGTAACCCTCTTGCCTGTAGGCCTTTGTCTTCTGAAATCTAAAGGTGTTAGGGAGTGTTACTGCGTCTATGAACTAATCAATTCTCTTGTAGGTGTTAGGCTGCTAAATCTGCCATACCTCTTAAAACTGTTAGTAGCTGGACTATCTTTGTTGATAAAGTCTAAGTCTGTTCCATGTGTTAAGGTTTACACAGTTGAAAGTTGAAACTTCATGTTTGAGATCAAGAATGCAATTCAGACAATGACTGACTAAATTTGTAAACATTTGAAAAACTGCGTGGTTTGGGGGTTTTTTTTTGCCTCAAAAGTTCGTGCAGTGTCTACAGTTCTGCTAGTGTGAATGCCCAGAATTGATGTAGACCTCGGTTGAGTCTCATGATGCTTACCTTGCATCTGGGGCCAATTCAGAATCCTTGAGAGTCAGTAGCTGAAGTCCTTAAAAAGCCTGGACAAATAAACGTGGTCTGAGTATGTTTGCAGCACGAGGAAAAGATTAGATTGAGCACAAAATGTAGCAGCAAAGGCTACTTTAAATTCAGAGACAGATATGTTTATATTAGTTACACCAAGTGCTGAGGCAGGCTGTACGACAAGTTGTGGGAACTTTCTGGTCTCAGTGGACGTGATGTGAGTTGTCCAGACAGGCATGGACGCTATAGTAAAGTTCTAGTTGGCCTTTGAAAAGAAAATGGCAGGGAACACATGGTGGGCTACCAGAACAATTTAATTACCTACCTGTTATGGAGGGCCCATTGTGGGTAAAAAAAAGTTAGTATAAAGTTGATAATCCATGAGAATTTCCTCGTGGTTGTGTCTAGATACCGTTGAGGTAGAGCACTTGCCCAAGAATTTAATAGATCCATGGTAAGTATTGTCCTCTCTAGCTACAGAACCTTGATTCTACCCTTTCTGAACAGAATTTTAGCCATTACATGGTGAAACTGTGAGAAATGTGAGGCTGGTGTATGTAGGGAGATTGTCCGAAGACAGACCATGACTCACTGTCTTAGTGCTTAAAGGCACTCACTGGGAAGAGTAGAGTGTGTGTCCCCGGAACTTGATGATACAGAATCCAGGTGTTCACACAACCTTCTATTCATGTGGTTCCCACTGGCTGATTTTGATGTTACTCCGCTTGTTGTGCTTGGCGCCATGAGAGACAGTCCTGCCTGTCACTCATAGCACAGGCTTTGCTCAGACTGGGGTATTAAGTCAGGGTTTATCAATTCTGTATGATGAAATTAGCAAATAGCTGCTGGTCTCTGAATTTCTTTGATGGGGCTATTCTTTCATATTCAAAATACTTAAAATATTAGATACTTAAAAATACTAGATCATGAAAGCTGGGTTCAGGATAGAAGAAATGCTCATGAGCCCCATGTTCAGATTAGGATCTCCACACTTACTTAATCTGCTTGAAAACATGCTTTTTTGGGAAGCTGGAGGAAACTGTGGAAATAAAGAATCTTACATCTTTGATTTTGAAAAAAAGAGATATATCTTCTGGGATGATAAAATGGTTGTGTTTTCCTCAGAGTTGTAAGTAACCATTATTTAAAATTTAGCAACGTATAATTCATCCATCACTGGGGCTTAATTTAACCTCTGCAGTAAAGTATTTGTGCGTATACGTATGCACGTGTACCTATGATGGACAGCAAATTGGATGGCAAAACAATGTACCAAAGCAGAACACACCAAATTTAGAAGAATAACATAATAGCATTCTATTCTTGATTCTTTTTTTTGAGGGGGGACTAAAGGATCTAAGCCAGCCATAGTTAACTTACTACTTTTTTGCAACTCTTGCAACTCTCACGCTTTTCTAAGGAATAATTTGAGGAAGACATCTGCTCTGTCTGATCTGTCAATAATGGAAAGTGTTGATGTTTCCTCGTTACTTCAGTTCTAGATGATATTTTCCAGTTTCCGCACTGGTGTGTGATTTTGCTTTTTCCTGTCTTTTTACTGAAGTTGCCGCTTTTTGGAAGCAGCCACAGAAATAGTTCTCTCTGGTAATGGTAGTCAGAGGAATACTTAATTTCAGGTTACTAGACAACTCATCCTCTGTTTCTCTTTTCCTTTTTTCTTCAGATTAAAATGGCAAAAACTAATTTAGTTGTAAGTGGAACAGTAGCTGATTAACATAGGTTTGGAGTTCTGTGGTGTGGTTTCATTGGTGCTGCTTTACTGATAAGTTCAGATCTTTTGTGTGATACGTCCGTGTGAATCAAATGAGGAAATCACTTAGGCAGGTTGAGACATTCTTCTCTTTCACATACAGTTGAATATTTCTACTTGTTTACTGCTTCAATTTAAGAAAGGGTATTTACAGCGTACTAAAAATACCACCAAGATATAAATGATATGAAATTATTTTATTAAAGAAATCGATTTCATAAAAAATCAGAAAACAGTATTCTGTAGCACGAGTAGTAAAATTTATTTTTCCCCATATAAAGGCTCATTTATTTTTATAGCAATTTGATGACACATCTGCTTGCTTTATTCAGCTGAAAAGAAAATGTTGGTTCTTGGTGTTTTGTAAAATTGCTTTGTTAAATTATTTTCGAAATCGTTCAACTTTTAACAAATGACATTTGATACTAACATTGGAAAGCAATTTCAGCTAATTAAGTAGATCCTTCTATAAACCATTGGAACATTAAGATGACAAACTGTTCATTCAGGATTATTTTAATTGGTACAATTATTGTAATTTTGTTGCAATTATGTGTTGAGCTGAAAGCTTTTGTCTAAATCATTTGAGGGTTTTTTTGTTAATATACATAAGTAAGAAGAAAAGAAGTAAAATAAAAACTGAAGATAAGCATTATCTGTCTACTTTTTCATTACAGTGCTTTAGACAAGTATCCATTAAATTATTCTTTTTAAAAAGTGTGTTACATGTTTTCAGCAAATCTTTACCGATGTTAAAATTGAGCAAGATCATTTGAAATGTAACTTCTCTGGAAGGTTATTATGTTAATTCCAGTTTTGACACTGTTTAAATACCTTCTAATAAAAAGGGTGAAATTAACTTTGAGGGATTTGTGAGTTGTGTAAAATCTATTGATGTATTAATTTAAGAAGTGTAGCTTTTTAGTGATTATAGAACTTAAAAATTAAAAAGCTGTGGAAAGTGCCACATTCATCACGCTGGTTATAATATTCTCTGCAGGCATCTTTTGCCCAGGCCAGGTTTAAATAAATCACTTCCTTTAAGCAGACAATTTAATATTCTTGTAGACCTCATGGTGATTCATTACTTCTAAATATTTAACCTGCATTTTGTTTTTCAGTTTCCTTTTATTACCTCTTACTTCAAACGCGGGACACAAAGTGATCAGGTTACTTACTCTGCTGATAGTGTGGTCTCAGTGTTAAAAGGCAGTGCCCCAGTAGAGGAGTTGTTGCCCAGGCTGTCTGCTAAATAGACTGACAGGTGTATTTTACACCAAGGTGGGGTATAAAAAAGAAGTAGAGGGTACCAGAGGGCATGACAAATAAGGACGTTCAGATGAAAAGGTAGAGAAAAGGACTGGACCAAGGCTAATGGAAACAAGACAGAGGAGTATCTTTGACTTTTTTGGTTACCTTTGTAATACGGAATAATAAGTCATGCTTCTAAAATACATTCCACGTAATTATAAATGCTTACAAGTATAGTTAGTGTGCATTAATGACATCTCTCAAAATTGCTCCTCTGTGTATTTCAAATCCCACCAAGCACCACTGATTGCTACTAATTCAAAGTAGAATGCGGAAGTCTTAATTTTAACACTAAACAATTTCAGGAAAGAAAATTTTTATTTTTTTACCTGTGTAAGTCAATTCATGAGACTTCTGTACTTTTTGGGGGAATTGAGGTAAGTCGAGAAATTAAATTGGAGATTATGGCATTTTGTATCTGCTGAACTTTTTTGTCAAAAGTAGAGACTTTATTCAAAACCTGAGAGCATGGGAAAACATTGTGAGATAAAGTGATGAGCTGGTGAAGCAACTCTGGGCTAAATACTGCTATGGCCTGTATTGTGGCTCTTACCCCCCAACAGATGTGATGTAACCTTTTTCACAGGGTAAAAGAGAAGACAGAGTATTTGCTTCATGTTCAAGAAAGACTTGTGTCTCATATTGCTGTAAAAGCCTACCACTGGGCAGTAGCATGGAATATCAAGTTCTTTGAAAGCTGATGCCCTAGTATTCCTTGCAACAACTTGATCATATGCCCATACAATAAATTTGGCTCTTTCTGTCATAAGAAACTGCTTCAGAGGGGCAGGATAAGGAACAGATGAGGTGATCCAAATGGTCTGTAAAGGAAGCAATGTGTCTTTGGTCCTGGTTGACTAGAATATTGATTATTAACCTAGTATAGCAGTTGTACGTTTTTGTCTTCCATTTCTGGGTAGCATTTGCAACAGATTGTTGGATTAGTCTTTGCCTTAGTCTGTGAAATGGAGCTTGTGCTTCTGTGAGTGAAGTGTTTGCCATGGACTTTTGGAAGAGGAGTGTGCTTTTGCCTGGTCCTGAGGTTTAACTATATCCCATAATGTAGTCACAGAAAAGACTCTTGTGCTGCAGACTGGGATGAACCATGGCCATTTCTAATGCTGGAGGACCTGCAAATATTTGCTGAATTTCTGAAGTCCTACAGGTGGTGATATTGAATAAAAGAATCTCTGCATAAAGCCGTAAAGTAGCTTTGTAACTGGCGTTCAGTAATGAAAATACCAAACCCAGATTAATACAGTATTCTTGAATTTCACTTGTGTGAGTGATCTTGTTGGACTTGTTAGTTGGTGAAACATAATTACTTTTTTGTTTACAGAGTGGCTTTGAGCAGTCTTAGATTATTCTGTGCTACTCTGTTTCATTGCTTTTCCATTTGTGTGATAAATATATTGATTTACTTTTTAAAATTAATTTGACTTCTATAATTGAAGTAGTACTGCAAAACTGTGAACAAATCCAGGCATTTGTAACTGTATTAATACTATCTAATTACAAAGAATGCCGTTGTAGGGTATATTCTGGAAAGTTGTATTAAAGATGGACCTTTTAAATGTGGCTCAGTGACAATGCATGATACTGGGTGTGGGGGATTAGTTAATAAATATAGGTATTTTAAGGATCAGAACAGTTTTTCTTTCTGAAATGATCAGAAGCAGGAACACTCAGAAGAGGTACTTTATCCACTTGAATTGGGTAGAGTCAGTTTTGCAGATCAAGCTTTCCTGAATACCTATGGTAATACGAGTTTTTAAATAGCTATTGCATCTGTTCAGTGAAGTCTCTGTACTGCTTAATATGCACTGAGGGGTTTATAATTTTTGTCTAGATAGATATATCAAACTATAGCTTTCCTTTTTTCAGTATTTATTAAGATAAAACATTGATTCCCTTAGGTTTTAGTATTGAGCATGTGATGACTTTTTCATGCTTTTATACAAGTATGTATCTAAGCAAATACTGGTTTTCGGTAACCAAATAACCTGTTGCTGGTTTCAGTTTGAACCAGTATTTTCATTGCTGTTCTTGGTGTGTTGACAATACCGCAAATTTTCTGGAGCATTTTGTGTGAGAGCTTTAAATCCAGAAAAAAATTTCGCCCTTGGGAATAAAGATACACTGTCACTGCACTGACCACACGTGAGAAGAACAGGATAAATATAGAGCAAAGCATTATATTATATGATTATTAGGTGTTAGAGATCAGATTATTGATTAGCAGCCTGTTAAGTATCAAAGTTTCATATTGCATTCCAAAGAGGCCCAGGTTTTCTAGTTTTCTGTTTGTGTCAAACCTTTAGAAAAAATAAGTTGTGTTGGTTATCTCATAATTTTAAGCAACATTTTTTGTCTAAAACTCTATTATGAGAAAAATTTTAAAGGCATGTGATAGATGAAACATGACATATCTCCATATTCATGTCTTCTGTTGCTCTATATATTATTTAAAACAATTAATGAAGTCTGTTGCTTTTTATGGAGTGCAAAAGTTAAGTGATTCTTGTCCGTGTATTTATATTTACTTGCTCTTATAAAACATGAGGAAAAAAAAAAAACTAGATATGCAAAGAATAATTTGTAGAATTTCTTTATTTTTACCTTCAGGGAGGGAGGTTTGGAAAGAGTGGGGAGAATGGCCATTCTGGGGATGAGGACTTGCAGAGAAGTCAAGCTTCCACCTGTCCAAGAGCATCAGGGTAGGCTGCTCCATGAGAGAAGGCAACTGGGAGCTGAGTAGGACAGCAAGACAGGCAGGGTTTTGCCCTCGTAAGCAAAGGGTGCAGTGACACAGCAGCCAAAGAGGAAGATCAGAGCGGGTTCAGGTACAGCAAACAGCCCAGTGGTTTGTAACCATGGGGCATGTCTTGGGTCATCTCAGGAAGTCAGGTCAGTGAGGCAAGGTCATGACCGTTAAGGTATGTAGATGTAGCTCAGGCAGGGACCAAGGGCAAAGGCCTGAGCTTGGAGGCAGTTCTCAAATCAAGTGAGAGAGGCCTCCAGTGAGGCTTCTAGTAGCTCTTATCACAGCAGTCTGATGCCAGGCTTCCCAGCTGTGCTCTGTCAGAGCTGGCCTTGAGCACAGGCAGCAAAACCCCTGGCTGGGGACTGGGGGAAAAGGTGATAGAGCCTGTTTGTGTACTTCAGGACCTGACAACCAACCAAGTAGGGAATGTGAGCACAGCATGGCCCGCGCTGTGGGTGTAGGTAGTTGATGTTGCTGCTGTTTTACCACCACCTGGTTGGGTGTTGAAGGACCATATCCTCTGATGGGGACCAACTCCTGGAGTAGGTGGTGAACAGGTGGGCTGTGTCAGGGATAGCCCAAGAACGTATCTATGCATCCAAGCCGTGCTGGCAACATTCAATGCTGGACCCACGCTTGAACCATGGTGGTTATTTTCCAGGTCAGTTGTGGAAGTGCAAGGTGAACATAAACTACAAAAAATTTGGAGCAGATTGGCAGCCTCTTGAATGGAAGATAAGGTGACATACCTATGTGTATTGGCAGTAAATTATTTGAGGAAGAAAAGAGAAGTAATTCATCATTGTTGGAATATAACTTAATCCACACAGAAAGTAGTTTTTAATTTTAGCTGTGGAAAAGACACATGCAGAATAGTGGAATGATTTTTTAAGGTTCTCTTCTGCCAGTGTAATGTTCTGTTTTGGGCTTGTTCATTTTAAATTCAAGTAGTTTCTCCTGGAAACAGATACTCTGTAACACTGACAGGTTTTGGTGTTTCTGATTTAAAGAATAATTCTTCTGCCTGGGGAAAATCTAGCCCCAAAAAGAGAATAGGGTGTTCACAGTGCTCTATTTTTAGATCTGTATGCTTATATTCTAGAAGAAGTACTTTACATGCTAACCTTTTAATTTTTATCTGAGAAGTACAGGCACATGCGATTCCTGTGGCTCTTTGCCAGAAGATTATCATTTACATAAATATTTCTTTCAAAGGCGTAGTTTAAGATATTGAGCTCAGGAGGTTAGAATAGAGGCTTCAATCTGCGCACCAGCAGTGGGCTATTGGCTTCTGAACAGTGGCTTTGTTCATCGTATTCAGAACACTGTTTGCATTCAGACTTAAGTAGAGCTGGCATTAAAATTCGTCTAATTTGTTTCATGTGATTCATCAGCTGTGTGTTTTATTTAAATCTATGTCACATTCTCTTTTGGCTTTTTATTTTGTAGATTTAAGTGTTGAAGTAGGCCAATCTTTAACTCTTCAATCCCTGACTTAAAATGTGACGTAACTTTCACTTTGCCACTGTTGAACCCTTGTCTGGAATACTGACAGTAAATATATATAGAACTAAAGCACCCCAATGGTTTTGGGTTCTTTGCATTTCTAGTGTGAACAAAAATATACATACATAGTCAGCTTAGTCATAGTTTTATATAAGGCAAAACAGAAGAAGCTGAGGTAGTAGCTAAATATTAGTGTAAAATATACATTAGTATATTCTGTTGAGTATACAAGTTTTACTTTGATACTGCCAATATTGTTGCTTGGTTGGTTGGTTGTTTTCTTTTGACTACTCACTTCTAGAGGTGAGGACCATTTTTAGCTCCTATTAGACTTCTTTAAACACTGTTGGAGAGTGACCTGTTTCCATCTTTTGAAACTATAACCTACTTCTGGATGCAAAGTTTTGCTTCTGACAGAAGGCACCAACCTTTTATTCTCTCAAAGCTGGAGCATGTGAAGCCTTAACATGCACTGAGCTTCCCTAAAGTAGATAATCCCACTGCCAGCTGGACGACTGCTCATAATGACTTACAGGATCAGAACCTTTCTTAGAATAGGCTACACTTGCTTTTATGCTTTATTTGTTACACTTTCCTATGGTGTAGAAGTAACATCTCACTGTGAATAAAGTTGTTTGTCGACACTGCTTATGACAGCACAGTACGGCAGTAGCCTCCCTGTGTTAGGTACATGACCCATTCGGATTTTTTCTGGTAAAATATACAGGAATTCTACTTTTAGTATAGGGGAAAAACTGTCCTAAAAGATCAGATTGAAAAACTAAGACATGCTTAAAATACCCTTTTAACATAAAAGAGTTGCAATTACTTCAAGCATCTAGCATTAATCCTTGATTCTTTTGTTTCTCTTAACATTAAATGCTAAGTATTGTGTGTAAATCTGTCACTGTTGTATCTGGAATAATCTCGTGGTACATAAAATTCTACTTTTTAAGGAGATCTAAAAATAAACATTAAAAGAAGGTCATTGCTGTTAAAAAGATAACAAATTGTGAGATAAGGTACGATCATTCAGCTAATGATAGATGATAGAACATTAGCTAAATTAAAGATAAAATTCAGTTGCAACCAGGTATTTTTAAAATTGTTGCGTTGTTGATAGGTTACTGAGTGTTCATGAGGGCTCCTTCCTCTCTGCCCGTCTATTCATCTCTGCACTCCTCCTACCACAACAGCACTGACAGTTGTCTCAGCTGCTTTAACTGTCCAGAAATCAGAGAAAACTCTTTGAGCTTTGCTGACTTCTTTTTAGTAAGTTACAGCAGCTTATAGGGCAGTCAACATGTCTGGGCTAAGCCATACCTTTTCGTGGAACTGTGATCATAATATATCTTTGGGAAAAGCCATTAACTATTTTTTTTTTTCCTTGTAACTTTTTTCCATTTTTACTTTAAATACAGCATAGTTACTTCACTGGTATCCATATAGAGTGTTGTCACAGTCACTTTATAGTCATCGCTGTAACTGTGTCAACCATTCTCAGTGCATTCTTTCACTGTATCAATTTTTATTATACCAGCTTGTGAGAAATACTTTTTCATTTTAGTAATCTTTAATTTAGATTATCATTTCTCATTTGATATCAGATGAGATACCAGTCATGATGCTATGAGATGAGATGTCTGATAAAATAGATCCATCTGATCCATCATGTCAGCTTCCATTGCTTGCTTATATTTGGTAGGAGCTTTTCCTAAACTTCCACAAGGCTAACATTTGATTCTTCTCTGTGTTCCTTCCTAAAACTGTCCTTTATACTAGTGCTTACAAAAAATGCCCACCATTGCTTGACAATAGTTGTAATGCATGAATAGTCCCTTACGTTGATCATGTCTCATTGTTTTGTTGTTTGTGGCCTTTCATCTTAGAGGGTCAGTTACTTGAAAGCAGGAAGTTTTTCCACTTTCTGCTGTGAAATCATGCACAGTTGGGTTCTGATCAATGTCTGAGATGCCTGAGTGTTTCTGTTACAAGAAATATTAGTTCAAAATGAGATTTTTAAGCCTGAATTTATGATTTGGGATATTAGAATCTGAATGGATGTTTGAGGTTACTGTTGACAAATGTTAAATTCCTCCTATTTTGGAATTGATGTTATTGATCTGTTTATTCCTAATCTGATTTTAGTCTTCTGTATGGCTTCTTTGAGATTTCTCTGAAACATACAATTAGATTGGATTACTTAGCAGTTTGAGAATTTTTGCATATTAGAAGATGTTAAATTGTTCTTTCTGCAGACAGTGGAGCTCTTTATGGGTTCTCTTTGTTTTCTGGAGAACAGGAGAATGGGTGCAAGTGCATTAGTATTTCATCCTAAATTAACACTATGCAAACGGAAGCCATACTCTAATAAATATGGTTTATGATTTATTTATTTATTTACCCTCTAGAATTTCAAAGAATATTCCTACAACTAAAGATGTTGAACCTCTCCTTGAAATTGATGGAGATATACGGAACTTTGAAGTATTTTTATCTTCGCGAACACCTGTTCTTGTTGCACGTGATGTAAGAACCTTTTTGCCATGTACTGTGAACTTAGACCCCAAGCTACGAGAAATCATTGCAGGTGAGTATGCTTTCAAAGAAATGGGAAATAAGTGTGTTACTTCTTTTTATTTTAGGCAAAGCTACTTCCCTGCGCAATCTTGTTTGTTCATCAGATCAGACCTTGATCAGTAACAGGACACTCAGTTTCACTTAATAGCTTTGCAGTAAAGGCCAGATCATACAAGACTAAAGCACCTCTTTTGGAGAGGGGAATCCACTGTTCTTGATTTGAAGACTGCTTTAACAAATGGAGGCAACCAGCGTGCACAATGGTATTTTAGTAGTAGAAATGCTAGTTGACTTCTAGATCTTTGTTAGCAATTTTGAATAGTGTCAGTAACATCCCGTAGAACTGAAACATATTGGAACGTCTCCATTTCACTTATACCTCAGTAGATAACTGTTTGGCTGATTCTGTAATTTACTTTTTAATCAGTTATAGTATGATACTTAAATTCACCCTAGTGTGATTGTTGTTTATCGTGCACTTGTTATTAAACAGTTACCTTTACTTCTAGTCTCAGGAAAATGCAGTCAGGTTCAGGTTATGTTTTGTTCTGCAAAAATACTCTGCTCAACATTAAATGTTCTGACTGCTCACTGCTGCTGTGGATTGATGGGACAAATGGTGTGGGCTGCTGTTACGCACAGTATGGCTCTTCTTGTCTGGTCTTAAGGGTGGCTGTTGGCTTTGGATGAATGCTACAGCATCCTAACATTTCCACCAGTTAAGAGATACTAAAGCTTTGAAGAAAACCAGAACTTAGAAGTCTTTGGTATGACAGTCAGTATTTTAGGTGGGAACTGAATTCAGGTATTAGTAATTCTTTTGGCTGTCTTTTCTGGCATGACACTTTTCTTCGGTCCTCAGCTGGAATCCTTTTTGCTCTTTCTTTTTTCCAACTTGCTTCTCTGCACTTGATAGCTGGAGTGTGATGGCCTGTCTTTCTTTGCAAGCTATCTTCATTAATCTCTTCAGAAACAGTACAGGTCTGACTGTCACATCCAGCACACTTACCATCAGAGTTGTGCTTGGTGTGATGTATTCCTGCATTTCCTCCCGTTGGAGTTGGGATTTGTAGTTTGTTGTCTCTGAGAGAGAATGTTTAGAGACGTTTAATATGGTATGAAAATTCATGCAATAAATTGTCTTAACTCTCCTGAAGACTCCTGCGTATATGTGATCCTCAAGAGAAATCAACCAAATGTAGCTGGAAGTGACATTTGACTTCCAACTTGGTGAATTCTCATTGGAGTTTAATACATGACAATGTACTGTAATGAACTGGCAAACAAATCAAAACTGTTCAAGTATTTCAAGCAAAATCTCATTTTTTTTTACCTTTTCATTTTTCAGATGTTCGTGCTGCAAGAGATCAAATGAATATTGGAGGACTTCCTTATCCCACGCTGCCTTTGCATGAGGCACCTGCTAGAGCAACGTCTCTCTTCAGTCAGCCTTCATCAGCTTGCTCTTCTACAACATCTTTCAATGGACCTTTCAATAGCGGAGTTTTATCACCGCAACCTCATAGCAGTTACTATAGTGGTATGACAGGACCTCAGCATCCATTCTACAATCGGGTAAATAATTGAGAACCAATTAACATTCTTCTAATTCAGTCTGTTAATATTGCAGATGTCATCTATAAAATATTAAAAGACCTATGCAAGTTTTATTTAGAAATGAAGAAAAGTCCAAAAGTTCGTAAATATCACAGTAATGTTCAGTCATTGTTGTCTCAGAGAAATGTGTTAAATTGCATCAGGAAAAAAAAAAATTACACAACAGGAAACAGGTGAAATAATTTTGAGGCACTGCTCAGTTCTGGGGTAAACTGCACAATCACACACGTAGTTGCTTACAGACACTGGAAGGGATCCTGACTTTTTCTTGCTGACTTTGGTTAAAAGGTACAGAAACTCAGGTGAGGAGCTGCATGACAAGAATCTGTGTAGATGTCTGTCTTCCCCTTTGTCTCAGTTATTCTGGGATCTTTTCCCTAAACCAGTGTTGCACTAGTTTAAAGGAATTAACATAACTTACATAAAGCACACATTTTTGAGCTATTTGTGAGCCTTGGAAACCATAATCCTAGGCATGGCTCACTTGGGAATTGAATGATGTACTTTGCTGATAGTTGGATCAAGTCTAAATCTTTTTGTGGGATGTATTAATTATTTTTAAACTTTTTTTTTTTGCTTTCTTTTCCTACAGTACTGTCATGAAAAAAAAAAAAAAACATAGAAGGCTGATATGTCATAGCTTACTTCTGTATACAAGAAATGGCCCCAGCTTTAAGTAGATTTGACCATAGGTAAATGTTCAAGCTAATTAGCTGGAAAGAAAATAGAGTTATTCCTAAATTGGTGTTTGTTAACCAAGGCAGAAAAGAGTACATGTAGCACAGAACTTTATCTGTTCTAAAATTATTCTTGTATACCCTCGATACAGGAACAGTATACTGTTTTGTTGAAAATAACTTAGTGACATATACTTTGAAGTAGTCCAACACTGCTAAATGCTTGTTATGTGAATCTTTATGCTGAGAATAGCTCAGCTTTGTTAAAAGTGGGAGTTTAAATGGAAGCCCTGTTTTTGTGTCTGTGTTACTGTACATGACAAGGTTTATGTGTGGGGTGATACACAGTTGAAATGTGTATTTTATTTTTTTTTTGTGGCTCTTAAAGACATTACAAAAGCAATTACCGGTAAGTCATAAGCTGTTTTTATCAATCACTTTATTTGTTCATTTGTATTAATGTCCATACACAAACTTATAGCCATCCTTATTTTTTCCTTATTGCCTGCTGAAGACTAAGATACTTCTGTTTTGGCTTTTCTCGCTGGAATTTTATACTGCTCTTCTAAGGTATCATTGTTTTTAGTGCTCCACACTCTCAAATATTGACTTTCCTCTATGGCCTCATAAAGGAGCTGTCATGAGCACCACATACTGATGTAAATGATGAGGACCTTTTAATACTAGAAAATTTAGACTGAAAGGCTATGTCCGTTACCATTTTCAATAGTTTTTGACTTCTCTGTTTCTTGTAAGAATGATGCTTAAAAAAAGAACAGCAGTAGAAGAATAAACTCTCCCCAGTGGAAGTTCCTGAGAAAGGTCTTATCTGTATGAGTCAATGTAATAAGCTTAAATGCTTCAATGGAAATACTTGAATTTCATGCAGAAAGTTCTGGGGATAGATGCTTTATTCTGACCAGTAAACATTCCCTGTCCTCTTGTCTGTAAGCATCCATTTGTGCTTTAAAAAAAGCCTTTGAGCTGTTGGGGGAAAAAAAATCTCACATTATTAATTTTTAGGAAATACAGTGCATCAACTCCTTTCTGTATAGCTGTGAAGCAAATAGTCCCATTTAGAGGCTCTTCAACTTGGCACTTTGGTTCCCAGTGTACGACTGTGCTGGACAAACACACTTTACCACCATCTAATGGCCTGGCTAGAGGTTGGATTCAAATTCAGCTTCTTAAAATCGCTACCATGGGTCATTGTGGAGATCGTGTTTCTCGTGGGGAAGGACGGAGCAGTAGGCAAGTCTGATCAGGGTTTCCTGGGTGGGAGTTAGAAACTGTAGTATGTGAAGACTTTTCTTCTATTTTTTTTTTTTAAATGTACCAGCAAAGTCTTAGTTATCTTAGAAAAATAATAAACATCACAGTTATGCTTTCTAGGCTATTTGCAAACTTGGAGAACAGCTCTATGCTGGTTTGCACCCAGCGTATTTATATCTGAGCTCGTGTTTTCACGGTATCTCTATTACTGTACTTCAAATAAAGATTGAGTCTGTAGAGTTCAAACCTATAATGGAAAATTAATTCCACAGTTGGGAAGCGGTGGAGTGGTTGAAGCGGGCTCAAGGTGTAATTAGAAATTATGAAAGAATTGTGGGATAATTGCCTTATTGGACAATTTTTTTTTCCATTGCTTTATCGTTTGATGACTCGCAACCAACAAACAGGTGCTCACTCTGTGTTTCAGAGGATAGTCTTTGCAGTAGTGAGAGCTGGGCACTTGAATGCGGTATGATCATTAAGCATTTCATGCTCGCGGGTTTTCCATGTGGTTTAAGCTGTTAGTGGAAACTGAGGCATTTAATTGTTCTTGAAATAACATGAACTTTTTTTTTAAGAGATTTTAATTAAAAACAAGTGCCACAGAACCTGTGCCTTATGCCAGTGAAACAATTTTAAACCAGTGAATTTTCTGAATCATCTTACACTAACCAGTAAGTGTAAGGCAAAAACTACTTTGCCATTTAGAGTAATGGTTACACTGCATATCATGTAGCTTCATGTGTTGGAAGAGCATATGAAATTTTTGTGGTCGTGTGAAAGACTGTGCAGGGACGACCTCTGGCACCTAATAATGTGGAACTATTTGTATTTTCCATAAATCACTCAAAGCTGTAGTGTGTACCATCTAAGTAATTGATGTATGCAGGTATTAAACTTTAATTTCTCAGTTCATTTACAGCTGCTTTTGAATGCAGAGGGTTTTCAGTCTTTATTGACAAGTCCAAAGTAGAATATTTCAACAAACTTTATTCCTTCCTCACAGATTAGCCCTCGAGTCGTAAAATTATCTGCTCTCTACTGAATTTGGTGCAGTAGACCACTCAGAATCTTGTCATGTGCAGAAACACAAACCAAATAGTATGTTTTGTTTTGTTAAATAGCTGGATAATACAAGTTTGAAAATACTATGTATAGAAATATCAGAAATCTGTAATAGAGATGTTGAGATTTGTAGGTCAGGTTTCATTTGGAGTATTGGATAATGAGTTGAAAGCAATGAGCGCTATAATTCTGCTTTTCGTAAAGGCTAGAGATTCTGTTGCTTTCCATTATGTTGCCTTCAAAGGTTATTGATTAAGAAATGGAAATCTTTATTTCAAAACATAACTCAAATTCACAGATAGGTCAACAAAATTCCACAATATTGGAAAAGGAGATTGTAGTTCTTAACTGCATTATCGGTTTTAAGGTTTGTGACTCATGTACGCACACACAATTTTCGTAGTGTGTGAATTAAAGGAAACATGTTTATACACTTGATTTTAGCACTTGAAAGATTTAGAGCACATGGAGTGATCTGTTATAACAGAAGCATATTTATAATTTTGAGACCTCTATATCTACTAGAAGTTACTTTATTAAAAGCCCAAGTTCTTATGTGAACACTTTACACTGCTGTGCTGATAAGACTTTTGGAAACTTGGATAGTGTTTGTTTTCTTGAAATTCATTAGTAAAAAGGGATAAAAAGGAGCCTGGTTATAAAAACTGTGCTTAGAGTTAACAGATATTCGGGGAAAAGCCATATTTCTGTCTTTAAAAATGTTTTTTTGTATTTGTTTTATAATAATTAACATTGTCCTTGAAAGTGGTATTTGTATTGAACAACATGCATTGACACATTTCCAGCAAAGCAAAGCTCAAATACGGTCTGCTATAAAAATCTATTTATAGATTTATAAAATCTAGCATTTGTGGAAGCCTTCGGATTGGTTACCACAAATATGGAAAGTTCTAGTTGTTCTATTGTGTATCACACTTTTTTCTTTTGTTACTGTCATCTTCAGTATTATGAAACACTGTATGTTTTGCCAAGCATCTAATTTTGAGTTGAGCAGGTCTGAGAGAGTGAAATTATCAATATTGTCCTTAAATGATCCTTTTCCCATCCATTCTCAGAACAGATGTTAGAGTGTAGCTACCAAACCCACTCCAACTCTGTTTCTCCAGGAAACTGACCCAGAGTAGCATTGGCTCCGAGGGTTTTAAGAACTCACTCTAGAGCTTTTGATCAAATTCTGTTCAATGCATAAAGTAAATAAAACTATTAGTAACTGCTGTTTTACACTTGATTAAACTCAACTAGAGGATGTGTTTTGTTTAAATAAGTTTTATTTTCTTATTACATTTTTATTTGTGTAATTGTTTGTCCCTTTTTTGTTACTTTTTTTTTTTCCCATAGCCATTCTTTGCCCCATATCTTTACATGCCAAGGTATTACCCTGGCAGTTCTCATCTCATCTCACGTCCACCACTAAAAACGAGTTTGTCCAGAGATCAGAGCAATGGCCTAGTAAGTATTTTGAAGGATAATTCAAATAGTAACCTAGACAATAAATATAGTGAGTAATGAAAATTAAGGTTATTGATGATGTTTCACTATTAGACAAGTACTAGCTCTGTATTTGTATTGGGTCTAGCTGAGATGGAGTTGATTTTCTACAGCCCTCATACAGATAGTTTAAGCAAAGTTGTTATTACCATGCAATGTAAAATGTATTTTGTTTTAACTTCAGAAATTACTTGGAGAGGAAATCAATTCTAACATCCAAGTATCAAGATTAGAGGAGTATGACCTGTAATATTGGCAAGAAAATGTTTCAATGAAAATGCCCGCTGTACTACAGTAAAGGAATTTATATAGTGTAATATTGTAAGAGAAAGAGTGCAACTTGTAAATTTATGTTTAAATCTTATAAGATAAAATTACATTCTTTAACATTGTACAGAATACTAGAAATTGGAAGGCCAAAGTAAAAAGATTAAAGGCATTTTTAAACTACATAAGTAAAACAAAATACATTTTGTCTTAAGTATGCATCAGTTATAGCTTGGTTTTGTAAGTACATATAATTCAGCATTTAGCATTATTGAAAAGGAAAAACGAGCAGACTTTTCTAGCTTCCTATAGAATAATAAAATTCCTATTTAACAGTATTTATTGTACTGACAGATGGCGGTTCAAATGGAATTAAGAACTAAGGAAAGCTAAAAAAGCGAAAGCCTCACTTATCAATCAGTTTGTTTCTAGGATATTGATACAATGAGCAAAGCTATTAAAAGGTGGTAAAATCTTTAATCACTTAAGGAAAACAAGTGTGTTTGTGTTGAATTATGTATTATTACGAGCTCATTCTCTCATTCACTGTTTACTTCATATTTTTGTGTTAAGCCCTTGATCGTTTTACCCAAACCGCAATATTTTGTTGTTGTTAGGATGTTATCAAGGAGGATGCTGATGAGGGGCTTCCTTCACCCACAGACCCCTCAATGGTAAACGAGTAGTCATGTGGTGTGGAAATTTTAGCATCTCATTGCTTTTTCAGCAGTAATGAGTCTGCATTAATCATAACTGCAGTTCACTAACACTGCATCAGTGGCTTTGGTGGGCAAATAGAGTAGTTGAAAACTAATGTAGTTCGTGAATGGATGTAAGAGCTAATATTTCACTGATAAGATGTATTATATTTTTCCCTGTAGTTTTTCCCCTTCCCTTTCTCAGTAGCTGTGGTGAACTTTCAGTAAAAGTAGTATTGTGGTAGCTAAACAGAGTGAAGAATGACAGCTGGTCATTCAGTGCTTAGATTTTAGAATGAACTGTGTTTTTCCTGCTTGAGTTAGCTCTCTTGTCTGAGCTGTACTTCTTTAGTTGGTGGCATAAAACTATTGCAGTTAACACAGTATAAAGCAACTGTCCATGGAAATAAAAAATAATAAAAAACCAACACCATAAACCTCAAAAAAATTAAATTGCTGATCATAATCTTATTCTTGAGTCAGAATGCTAATATATGCCTCTTCCATGACTTCTTGTTTTATCTGAAATATTCGCACAAAGGTGTTGTCTCTATGGATATCTGTTTTAACTCCAGCTGTAGAAATTGTTGGAAAATCATGATTCATTACTAAAGGAAGGAGGTTAATATGATTATCATAATTGTCTTAATACTTGCTGCCCATAGTTGTTGGCAACAGTTATGGTTTGATCTCGGTTACCCTTTCTATTAAATTGTTGCAGAAGTGTCTTTCCATTTTTGTGCAATGATGAAAACCCCACATGAACTCCAGAACTGTATTTAACTGCATGTAACCTTTGCTGAGCCACCTGTGTGTGGGTGATAGAAAATGTATCCTAAAGTTCTCTCTTCCAGGTGATCAGCTGCCTTGTGTTAAGAGATGACTTTGGGGTAAGATTTTCTGGTAGTATATTTTTTGAGATACTGATGCCTTCCCTGTATTGGGTTCAGTATCTCATTCTCTTCCCAGTCCTTTGCAGCTTGTCAGTGTAAGGATTAAAAATAAAGACTTTTGAGAAAATAGTGAAGCAATGGCTGAAGTATGAGTGTATCTGAGAGCGTGAGAAGGGGCACAGGACTGGAAAAGTGGAGTTTACTGAGGGTAAGGTAGTGAACGAGCTCCAGCAGCAGACTTGGACCTGGTTGCTATTCTGCTTGCTGCTGAGAAACTGCTTAAGCACCTGTGGGCTGCAGTTTCAAGCAGCAATTTGAAAGATTCATGTAAGTTATGTAGTCTACTGGCTGTAGGTAAGAAAATGGAGGAGTTAGAACATTAATAAGAAACTTTGTTTGACAAAGTTATAATGGAGGATTTTACTATATCCATTTTGAGTTCAATTTATACTATTGTGACTATATATAGTACAGCACATCAAATCCTACACTTTTCTAAGACTCAACAGTATTTAACCTAAAGTGTAAATCTAAAATTTTGAATTTTGAAAAATTTCTTGGATAGCTTGCGAGGATGTTGTTAGTCAGGGTATGGTATTCTGTGTGCCTGGCGGGATGCCTCATTAGGGTTTCATCTGTTCTGCAAACACTGCTCTTGTAGACTACTGAAATGTCTTTGAAAGGAGATGCTGTTGTGCTTGTTTTAGGTACTGCAGTTACCCGGAGGTGATGGGTGCAGTCATTTCATCCAGCCATTTAGGTAGCTCTTGATTGATGGGTTGTTGACACTGTATAGATGATACAGGTTTTACTTACTGAACAGATTGGCACATGTGAAGTAATGAAATAAACTCAAAAACTTTACAAAGTAGGTAATGAACACCAAGATGTGTAGCTGGTTTGTTGACTGAAAGCTAGAATAGCATGTGGAATAAAAATTCTTTCATGCAAATCTGGCAAATTTTACAAGAAATGTTGCAATTCTACACTTTACAGTAGAGGATGATAATTTAGAATGTTTTAAGTCTTACAGGGCAAAACCCAGTTTCTTTGGGAGTATTGATTTTGTTTTACACAGGTCATCATGGCTACTCATTGCCTGAGTTGGCAGATCTGTGCCGAGGATGTTACGTGGTTTGGTTAAGGCCCTGCTGTTGTTGTCAGTCTGATGTTGGAGTTGACCAAAGCCTGAAATTTGAGATCCTAATCATTAGTCTTGTAAAATCAGTGTGAGTCTAGGTTAGCTTAGTAGATGTCAAAAATATTTTGAGTAGTCATCCTGTATCAGTAATTTTACTTCTGCCACCTCCTGTATTTGAACTCAGTTGCTGATGATAAAACTTGTCTATCTCAGGCTGTAGTTTACTGTTCTTTACTAAATGGATAATGGATCAAAACAGATGTCAGAGCAGTGAGTTTCCCAGTACTGTCTATTTAGTTATATCAGTGTGATACAATGTATGTTGCAAATTTTAGGGTATCAACTTAAATTGCTGATGAAAATAGACTTGGCTTAAGATGTCAGCCTTTGCACACCCGTGGGGGAGGCAAACATGCATTTTTGCTGACTTTACTATACAGGTGGCTAGTTCTGGCAGGAAGTCTAAAAACTTAGAGTGCTCCTTGGATTGTACTGTTACCAGTATCTATTCATAGCATCCCCTATTACGTTAGAAATCATTGTCAGTGGTTATCCATCATAAATTTAATCATGTGCTATAGTTTGCATTGTTAATTGTGACTTACTAGGATGCAGCTTGCTGCAATATCATTAACATTCTTTAAATGCATTTTTTCATACTGCATTGAATGTGTAATACCTAAAGTTGTAGTATGTGTGCTTGGAGTGAGAACTAACATGGCCCAGAGCGTGTAGTGTAGAGAAACACAATACTTATTGAGAGACTGGAAGTTTCAAAAGTTGGAGCATGAATGAGTGTGGCATGAGAGTTTTCCTGTATGGATTTTCCAGGTGCTTTTATGTAGCATTTTTGTGGTTTGAATATTTGTTCTTAAAAGAAGTACCTGTTCAGTTCTGGAGAGTTGGTGGTTTGTTTTTCAGGGGGTGGAGGTGTGTGTGCTTAGAAGGTTTCAAAGTTACTTGAGATACATTGGTGGCATAGTGTGATCTTGGAGGTTTTAAAAGCAAGATATTCCATGAGAAACAAAGTAAAACTATTATGCAAAGAAAATACATCAAGTATCACTTTTCTACAAGTGCAAAACGGAATAGTCTGCTCATAGGAAAATAGTATCTGTGTAACATATACTGAATGTATGTTCTGAAGATCCGTGTTAAAAGTTTAATCATGTTATGAAAATATCCTGTTTTTGTCCTAACACCGATGTCCTCTGTTTACTTCCAAGCATGTCATCTGTATGTTCGACCTTTCTAATGTCACTTCGAGCTGTTGTTTCTTTTTATTCTGTTTTGTCCTTTTCTCTAAGCCGTGTAAGTCTGGGTTAAACAAAAAAAGACAGGTACAACCACTTTCTGTGAATTATCATTCACTTGTTTCGGAGTCATTTCAGAAGCTATCATACTGGCGCTTTATGCTGGGCTGTCTGTAAACTAATGCTCATTACTAGCCTTGAGGTTTGTTTTGACAAGCTGCTTTTAGCTTTTGCATGGCAAATAGTTTTCAGACTAATGTTCTCTAAGCATCTCTAACAAAACCACTAAGGCTGAAAAATGTGTCAGTTTAAGTACAGTTTTAATTCGCTTACCTGATGACAATATCGCTGAAGCTGTTACATTACTTATTCTTCAGAGAGTGCTTTTTATAAAGAATGATTTGGATTAATGTGCATCTATTTCAAACAGTTCATACTTTAACAAAAATAGTCTAAATATTTTAGTGCTTTTTTGTATTTTTTTTTATACACAGAAAGAAGAGTTTCTAAACTAACTCCTAATGCATGCAGAAAGAGTGACTTGTTCTTGATTGTTCAAAAAATATTTTGATTTGAAGAAGAACTTAAATTAGAAGTGTTTAAAACTTTTCTTCATTTATTTGTAGATAAATGATAGATAATGTATTTCATAGACTCAAAGAACAAAGGCAATTGCTTACACACATTGCTTGAGGATCATTAATTTTAGTAGTGCCGCAATGTAATTTTGGCTGTAATGGTTTCCTTTAATTGATAAGCTTTCTTTCAAAAAAATAATTAAGATTTGAATTAACTTAATACCTTTTCTTTATTTATGTATTATTTAACTTGTTCCAATAGTAAATAGTGTGTTTTGGGGAAAATAATAGACAAAACTGGTATTCTGAAGAAAATCTGAGTCTGGTTTGTGGTTCTTTTTTGTTTTGTTTTTTTGGAGAAAGATGGACATAAAAGAAGTATAAAAAGAAGTAGTTTATGGATGAAGCTTTTTCCTGTCTTCATCAGTTTGATGGTTGGCTTATATCCTTAAAATGATTTAGCTGTGCTAAAAATCAGGCTAGATTAAGCCCTAAATATCTTCCTTTAGATGCCTAATATGATAACTAATATGGTATTCTAGGCACCTAATCAGGGAGACCTAATTGCAGAATCTGAAAAGTAGCTGTTCTATCCACAGAAGTAATACCAAGCCCTAAGCTAGGTGGCTGGACTGTAATGGAATTAAAATGCTTAATTTTAGTGCAATAATTTAGATAATTTATTACCTACTCAGAAAATGGGGTATATCTTTTATTTACTTAGTGTCCAGTTGACATCACATTAAAAAATATGGAAATGGTCAAGGGAACAAAGATTAGTGCCTCAGCTCTGTTTTCAGGCTAAGCTTAGATTCCTCACGACCTCTCATAGTGTTCTGGAGGGAAGTGACATTTCAAACACGTCTGGCAGAAAACTTCAGGGGAATTACATGTAATAGCATCTAAACTTTGAAACTGGAGTAGCTAAGGTAGGGAGCATGCCTGCCTCCCCAGATCAGGACATCTCCCATAAAGTAAGTTAGAAATAACTCTGAGGTTAATAGGTAGTAAATAACAGGTTTTTGAATTGCTGCCTTGAAACTAATGGTTGAATAAGTTCTTCTTAAATATCCTGTTTTAGATAATTCAGTTATGGTTAATGCCATTTTGTGTGATAATCCTTGGTTTTTATAAGCAATATATTTGGATTAAATAATTTTGAAGTAATTAAATAAAAATGGGGATGAAAGCATTGTGACTATATAAAAAAACAGTCTTCATTGGTGAGGTGAGGAATATAGTCAAACTTGATTAACTGAACTCTGGATAGTCAAAATGCACTTTTACATCCCAGGGTTTACGTATGTGATGGTGAGCTCTGAAGCTTTAGAAGCTCTTTTGCATCCTCCCAAGATGAGCTTTGTTTGGTGCATGGTCTACAGTGCCAAAAGCAAAACTTCACGTTCCGAAAATGGAGAGGATGCAGCCTCTCTCCCAGGAGCAAGGAGTACAAGCATTTCAGAGCTGATATGAAATAACTGGTTCTGATTTTGCACTTAGGAATTTGGAATCACTAGTGTAACTGTGTAGAGCTTTGCACTTTGCTCCTACTTAAGGCACAGGTCCCCATCCAGGGAGAATGGGGTGGGGTTTGAGGACATACCCTCTTAGCATCCTGACCACCTGCAGATGCATTTGTTTTGTTTTCCATGCTTTCTGTGAAATTCCCGGAAGCTGGCAGCATTACCAGGACAACTTTTTCATTACAGATCTGAGTTGTGAATAATTTTTACATAAATCTTGCCAAATTTTGAGGTACCTGAAGCATCCTCATAGGATCTTGAAGGGGGCAGTGGCAGTGCTGCCCTGTATTTCTGTACTGTGGTACACAGCCCCTTTGCTGATCTTGCATTAATGGAGCTGAAGCAACCTCTGGAAAATGGTCAGGTGTTGCTAAAATTACCCCATGAATCTAAGTAATTAAGAAGTTATGTTTTAGATCATCTTAGTCTGATACTAAATCAGCAGTTTTTAAGACAGGAGAAACTAAGTTGTGTCTGCATTATTTAAAAAAAAACCCAAACAACAACAACAAAAAACCTCAACCTTCTCTCCCCTGCCCCCACCCCCCCCCCCCAAAAAAAAAAACAGCCAAACCCAAACCAAACAAAGAACCCCACAAAATTTCCCAAGAACAAAAAAAAACCAACCCCAAACTAACTACTAAAGTCAGAGCGAAACTGAGTAAAGGTGCGTTTGAAGTTAATTAACCCTTACTTAATATTTCTGATTATTATCTTGTTTGTCTTAACATTATTTAAGAGAATGATTTTCTTATGCAGGCAAGACTCAAGATGCTGTGTTTTTTCCTCATAAAAATACCTATAATAAGTGTTTCCCAATATATGGTGTTGTGATAGTAATTGAAAATGCCTATGCATTCCTATTTTCATCTCTTAATTTTAAAATGTAGGGGAACACAGCTTGATTTGTGTTACTGTATATTGTGAAATTCTGAGTGTACTGAGTATTTAAGCAAATCTTACATACACGTTTTTTCACTTCTTACAGGGAGCAGGAGCAGGGACAGGATCAACCACAGGAGTGTCACACGTGTCCCTGAGCACAATGAGTGTGGAAGCCGTGTGTGAGAAGCTAAAGCAGATAGATGGCTTGGACCAGAGCATGCTACCTCAATATTCTGCAACTATAAGAAAGGTATCAGCTAAACTCTTCTCTCGAAAATATTTGTGGAAACGCGTCAAATGTCAAAACAATATCCTCACTTCTACGTGTGCTGAGTTCCGAGGACAGTTTAATGCAGCATATATTTGTCAGAAAAAAGCTCTCTCAAAAAGGAAAAACAGACTCAGAAATATAAATGCTGATGAGACTGGTTATGTTGAGGGGGTGGGGGGGAAAGGGAAGAAAAACATCTTCGAAGTTGCTGTCTGTGGATAGAGTTGCAAAAGTGTTTTATATCCAGGTAGTAACACTCCTTTTCCACACCACCACCACCCCACCCTACCCCCGCCCCCCGAGAAGCTGATGCATCTCTTCTGTTGCAAGTGGGCAGTGAAGATGGTTCTGCTTCTTTCTTACCACATTGCACATCTAATACATTTTTCTGTTGCTGCTCTTTTCTCTGAGATACTACCACAGAATCATTTTTGTCTTTTTTTTCCCCCACCGTTTGGTGTGCTCCTTTTACAAAGAAAGAAGGGAAAAATATAAAGGTTGTCATTAGTGAATGGTTTTGCTGACCTCACTTTGTACCGGTACCTATAAAATCTTAAAAAATACCAGGGAGAATGTTGATTCAAGGATTAAGAGACAGGTTTATCACAGAAAATTTCAGTGATGTTGCTTAAAGCAAGAAGTGGGATGTCAGCTTGCAGCTCAAGTGTAGCTGCAAAAAATGCCAGTTGCTTCAGTGGCTTGAGCGCTGAAAGAATGTACTCATTGGTTATCTTTAATGAGATTCCTTATTCATGTTTGTGCATTTCTTACTGCAAGTAATATAATGTAAAAATGGGGAATAAAAATGGCTCAGCTTGATCTTTTTCCTGGTTTGATTGGGACCATCTGGTGGGATATGCGAACAAACGCACTGAGATCCCTCAGACTGAGCAGAGCTCACAACTTGGGTCTTCCACTTTGTGGCCTCTCTCTGAAGATGTGGTTCCTCTTTTACATTTTGTCTGTCCCCTGGTACATGGTATAAAGAGAAATGCCTCTCATTATGTAACAATGAAAATGGTTATGCAATGAATTTGCTACTGTTGGAAGTTAAGCACTATATAAACATGCCTAATGTAAGGAATCGTGTTCCTGGAATGTAGATGGTGTTTAGGCACTTCTGTGTTAGTCTCTGAATGATGATGAAAACAAGAAAGAAGCCTGGTCTTCTGTCCCCGGGTATTTCTGATGATGGGAGGAATGTAGGCGTGTGTTGATGGAGGTAGTACTTGATCTTGGATGCCTCAAGCCTGGGGTCAGATCATGCCTGGGACTTAATTGATTATCTTCAGATTCTTGGGCATCTGCAGTCCATTTGTTTTGAGTCTCAGAAGTCTATGCAGATGAATGTGGTTTATTGTCCATGCAATTTTCTGCCACTGATACAGCTGTGCATAGAACACAGTCATGTTATTTTTGATAGATTTAATATTTTCGGTTTTTTCGTGGTATGTAGGTTCTTGTCTATTAGCAGTTGTCAATAAATAGTCTTTTATGAAAACCCATTCATTATATAGGATTGGGTTTAGGAGTGATGTTGGGGAATTTCACTAGTAGTCCCCATCAGTATATCCAATTTTAATTACCTTTTTAGTCTGTTACTGCCACGCCATAAGTTTTGTATTTGTAATTTACATTATTTAGTTTTATTGTTTTAGGCAAATATAAATGGCCGGGTCTTGGCTCAGTGCAACATTGATGAACTGAAAAAAGAAATGAATATGAATTTTGGTGACTGGCACCTGTTCAGGAGCATGGTAAGACTTTCTCTTCAGTATTCAGATTAGTCTTTTTCATTATGAACCTTACCTTTTTTTCTTCCTATTGCTTTCTTGCTATTGTCATCTTTAAGATAAGTATCATCTTACAATATGTACGTATTTATTCTTTTGTTACTTTGTCTTTTTGTCTTGAGCACGTTAATGAAGAACTGGTTGTCTATGGATTTGCATCTTAATTGTTTGTGAACTCTGAAATTTTGCCTCCTCTTCTTGCAAGATCTGTTTTTCCTGAATGGATTCCCTTTTTCCTTTTTAAATTTGCCTGCTGTAATGAAATTGTCAGAACAAATTCTTTTTGAAGCCTCTGTCCTTTTGTTGAAGGTTAGTCTGGGAGTTCAAAGCATATTAGTGCGAGGAAGTGGAGATGCATGGCACACAATTGCATAAGCATAATTTTTAAGGAAACTTAAGCTAAAAGTCAAGCCAATGGGATATATGTACAGTATTAGGTTGATACCTACTTGTGTAATGCGAGAACGCTGCATTACATACCATTATTGAAGCATATATAGAGGTATCTAATTTGCCCCATTTTCTTCTTCCCAGTGAGGGTTATACATCGCAGAGAACTGTGTTTTCCATTAAGTATTTTTAGTATATTGCCAGTTTTCTTTCTGAAAATAACAGCATGTCTCTCAACTGCTAAATCGGTCTTGAAAGCACTGAGAATTACACAATGAGATTTATTGTTAGGTTCAGGTTGATTAAGCTATAAACTGAAGTGTTTGGTCTTGCTTTTAAATCTGTGGTTTATCACTTCTCTAGTTTTAAAAGAATTTAAGCGTTTTGTGGCATATGAGTTCCTGTAGGGATCTGACCAGTAATGTGAATAATCTGGAAATACAAAAACATTCTTAAAATGTGATTTGAAGTAAAGACAAATGCACTAGATCTATGAACAGGTTTTTCTTCACAATTTTCCGTGATTGCAACCACATACGCAACTACGCATTTACCGTTGTGAATTTCTTGTTCCTATTTTTAATAGAATTCATCTTTAAAATTTTGAGAACTTCTATTTCTGTAATTACATCTATACTGTCTCTTTTTATGTGTTTTAAGATACTTGAAATGAGAAATTCAGAAAATCAGGCTGTTCAGGAAGATCCTCGTGGAACAACTGAGCATGTTAACGCTGCGATTCCTCATAGTGAACTTACTCGTCGACCTGGGCATAACACTGAGCTGCCTCACACTGAACTTACAGGTCTTTCTGGTCAAGCTCCCTACACACTTAACTTCAGCTTTGAAGAACTCAACACAATTGGTCTTGATGAAGCTCCTCCGCGCCATAGTAACTTAAGTTGGCAGGTATTTAATAGAGAAATGTATTCTATTTGCTTACTTGTATGATTCAAGGGTTCTTGGATATAGACCGGTCAAGAAATAAGTCTGCTGTGATGGTTTGGGTACTTTCAGTTCTCAGTCTTGGCAAAGACTAGTTTTGCAGAGATGTAAATTCTAACTATGCTCTCCGAGTCAAACTCTTTAGTTTTTGCCATCTGAAAACTAGTCATCTGTTCTGGTAGCCACTCTTCAAGAGAAACAAAATCAAAGCTATCGTGCTTTTCTCATCTAGCTTAGGGCAACATTCTGCAAGATTTCTGTTTATGAACAGATTATGCATTGTCAGGACAAGATGCTGGCACTGACTACTCTAGTTGTCTGTTAAAAAAAATATCTAATAAATGTACTTGTAATCCTTTGAATAGCATAACATCTGGCTAGCACATAGCTGAAGTCTTTCATACGCTAAGTCTGAACACTACAATAGACTGCAGATCTGACATCCTTGATCCTTCTCTATGATTTCTGCCATAGGTTATGGTCATCTTTCTCCTGTATCTTAGAAAATCACTCAAACTGTGTGATTTTTCTGTTGTCCTTTTTAAAAAATAAGACAAATCATTTGTTATCCAAAAAGAATTAAAAAAATTAACAACCACCCCAAACATACAGTAGCATTTTCGTCTCTGGAAGTTTCAATTAGAAAATCTTGAAGTTTGCATCAAAATAGGAAGACTAGATACTAAACTAGATACTAGATATAAGTGATATTTTTATTATCCAAAATCATCACTGAAAAGGGGTTTGGGATACATATGCCAGAGACAGATTTCTATCCCAGATACGTTTGTGTGTGTGCATGCGCGCTTGTATGTGTTTGTAGGATCCTGATTATCCTTACTGCTTATTTCCAGCAAGAGTATCAATGTCTGTTTTTTGAAAGCAAAGTGCCATCACTCAGCCAAATGTGTAGCCACACACGGCCGTATGTGCTCCTGTACTTTGTTCAACTTTGTGCTAGACCTCGGTTCTAGCATTTAATAGGTGGCGTGGCATCCTGTGTCCGTGGGCTTCTTGGCACGCACACTGAAAGAGAGCGGAGGTGGGGGCAAAGAGCAACCTGGTTGTCTGAGATCTGATTTTTCTGAAATCAGCTCTATGCAATAGAATTTTGTCAGGATATATTGAATTATGTTAGGATGAGGGTCTTTTGAAATGTTTTTGAGGGATGCTCAGCACTTAGATGAACTTAGATGTCTTTCTAACATAAAACGCTAGTTCTGTAATGTACAGAGATGTGTTGGAGAAGCCCATCTTGACATACCAATTCAGTTGTTATAATTGTATACTCAAATGAGTTAGCATCAAGTGGGCTGGATAAAATGCTTGTTTTGTGGAATTCTTCGGTTACGGGGTCCAACAATGAGAACACTTTGTGAGTTTGGTGAATGTGTGTGTGATTGCATATATATGATTATAGTAAGCATATTTAATTATAGCATGGACAATTTCACTTGCATAGTCTATTCATAGCAAGAAAAAAAAATCATTTAAGCACAAACCTGATGCTTTGAGTTATTTAATTTAATTTAAGAACAGTAAAAGTAAAAATAAATAGTTCATTTAACTGTTACCTCTCTCTCTTCTTTTTTTTATTTTTCTTTTTGTCTTCCAGTCACAAACTCGCAGAACTCCAAGTCTTTCAAGTCTTAATTCTCAAGACTCTAGTATTGAAATATCAAAGCTTACTGACAAGGTACAGGCAGAATACAGGGATGCCTACAGAGAGTATATTGCTCAAATGTCCCAGTTAGAAGGAGGTGCCAATTCTACTACAGTAAGTGGTAGGTCCTCCCCTCATAGCTCAAGCGCTTTCTATATGGGGCAGAGTACATCAGGGGGCTCCTTGCATTCCGGTTCAGAACAGGAAAAAGGAAAAGATGGTGAACAGAAGCAGGATGATGGAAGAAAGTCCTTTTTGCTGAAGAGAAATGATGTTGATTACAGTACTTCAGGTGTTTCTACTAATGATGCATCTCCTTTGGATCCTATTACTGAAGAAGATGAAAAATCTGATCAGTCTGGTTCCAAGCTTCTCCCAGGAAAGAAGTCTTCAGAAAGAACAAGTCTTTTCCAGGCTGCAGATTTAAAGCTTAAGGGAGTTACTCTTCGGTATCAGAAACTTCCAAGTGATGAAGATGAGTCAGGAACCGAGGAATCAGATAATACCCCACTTCTTAAGGAAGGTAAAGATAAGAAAACAGATGGCAAAGCAGAGAAGCAGCCCAAATCTCCAGAACATGGATCTGAACCTATTAGAACCTTCATCAAAGCAAAGGAGTATTTGACAGATGCCCTTTTGGATAAAAAAGATTCGTCTGACTCTGGTGTAAGATCCAACGAAAGTTCTCCGAATCATTCCCTTCATAATGAAGGAGCAGATGATTCACAGCTTGAAAAGGCAAATCTCATTGAGCTTGAAGATGACAGTCACAGTGGAAAAAGAGGAATTCCACACAGCCTTAGTGGCCTTCAAGATCCAGCTGTGGTTCGCATGTCAATTTGCTCAGAAGATAAGAAAAGCCCTTCTGAAAGCAGCTTGATAGCAAGTAGCCCAGAAGAGAACTGGCCAGCTTGCCAGAAAGTCTACAATTTAAATAGAACCCCTAGCACAGTAACCTTAAATAACAACAGTGCTCCAAACAATCGAGCTAATCAAAATTTTGAAGAAACACAAGGCATTGGAGATTCACCTCAGATTACCCTGCACCCTGGCTCAGGTTCCAACTCAGCTGCAGTTCAGAATGAGAACCTGAAGACCGTCGCTCACAAGCGCAGCCAGCGCTCGAATTATACCAGGCTTTCAAAAGATTCATCAGAGCTCCACACAGTTGCGGCCTCAGAAGGGGCTGGTTTTGGAGAGGAGAGAGAGAGTATCCTGTAAAAAGCAGCCAGGTTAGAACAGAGTAGGCCCATGAATTGTAGCTTGCTTGGAATTCTTTGTCAGTATGTGGTTACATTAAGCTCTGTAGTTAAAGCTTTCAATATTGTAGTAGAAGGTCTAGATTATTTTCAGTCATTTTCCTGGAGACAGGAAATAATTTATACAAGAAGCAGATTACTTCAGGCCTTGCCCATGTATATGCCCTTGTCAGCATGGAAAACCGGTTCTTTGCTAAGACGCTGTGCAAAGGTTTGGTCAGGGGCAGATGTTACAGCAGTAAGTGTGGTTTAACTATTAAAATGATGATGTGATTGTACTTTTCTGTTGGGATCTGTGTTACTTGTCCCTTCCAAACATTCCAGTTAAGTCTTGCAAGTAAAGTTAAGACTCTGCATCTTTGCCATTTGATGGAAGAGATGCCAGAAGATTACACATCACAGCCTGTGACACCCTTATCAAACTTTGCGCTAATTAGTGGATTAATGTGTGCAACATACGTTGCATATGTTGAAATTTGAGTGTTAAGATACCTGTTTGGCTAGATGTATGATTTCACTCTCTGTATGTTCAGTAATTGCTGTTGACGTTGTGAACTTTGGGTAGAGTGGTAATAAGGTTTGTAAGGAAGGTTTTCTTGATGTGTCATTGGAATTGGCAGATATTTATAAGGTAATACCTTATCATTGATTTAGTGGAGCCATTATTTATTATAGATGCGTAATTTTACAGTCCCTGGTCTAAATAAGTGCAGCCACCTGAGCTACAGTGAAATATTGTAAGGATAAAGTGTGAATGTGATGTCAGAATTTATGGAATATCTGTTGCTGTGCGTGTTCTTGCCTTGGTGCAGTGTTTATCATTTGGTTATGGAGAGGAAAACAAGCAGTGTTTGCCATTTTTAAAATGATGCATACTTTTTGAAATCTCATCAGAACTGTATGCTGGCTTCTTTAGTTCTGCGGTACAGCCTTTGAAGATTTTTATGTCGTCTAAGTAATGTACCTGAATATTATTGTAGCAAATACTTGTACTGTCCAGTGAAATCTGCATGTTTTTGAGGAAGAATTGTTCAAACCAGATCTGGTAGTACAAAGAGAATAAAAACTTAATCGTCATGTTGGGTTTGTCTCTATTTATTGTGGTCTTTTTTCTCCACTTTTATCAAGTGTTATGTCCATGTTGTTTTGGTTAAAGTACTTCACGGATTTAATTGAAAAGAATGCATTAAACCAATACTGTTATTAATACAATACTAAATGAGCATCAAGTATAAAAATACATTTGAAAAGTGGAACTGCCCAAGCAGATGTTTCTGAAGGAACTGCTGCGAGCTGCAGAGATGTGGCCAGCTCCTGCAGTAATCCTGCTGTGTGGGGCCATTAACATGTGCTGGTGGTTCTGCACAGCTTTGTGTTCCTCCCAGTGCATCCCCAGCCAGACGCCTCCAGCAGGACTCTGTGGTCGTGGCCTTTGTTATCCAAATCAATAGGATGCTTTTCTGTACCAGAGTCAACAGAGAAAAACTGGCTTTATCCAAGCTCTTTTTTTTTTTTTTTTTCATTCAGTGAAAGTCTCATACTTACAGGACTGGAGATGTGATCTGTACGTGTTTGCATTCTGTTAAATTGGGGTATTATTTGACTAAATTAAAATGTGCTCATCAGAGCATTATGGAAGTACTGGAAACTTCTGTGCACATATCTTTGTCTGTTGGAAAGATTAGTAATTTAACCAAAAAGCCTCCCAAAGCAAAATAAGAAGTCCCCAAAGCCTGTGTAGCTTCATGATATTTTTCTGAGCCTTTGGGAACAATTTTTTGATTTAGATTCTTCCTATTAAAAAAAAAAAAAAAAATTAAAAAAATTTTTGAGATGTAAAAACTTTTTTGGAAAAAACAGTTATAAGCACTTTTTTGTAAGAGAGGGCAAGAAGTGTAACCTTCTTCATTTAGACATATTCACAGTATCGATGAAAAATACCACTTGTTTCAAATTCCTTTGTGTGTTAAAGTCCTCCAATTATTCAGGTGGATTAATTTTAAATTTTCATAAGGCTTTGAGATTATTTTTTTTCGTCCTGAAAGTTTTATCCCTCGAGTCCTCATAAAATACCAAATTGGGATAAAAGGAGGCAGTTGTGGAAGACTTGTCAGTGTTTCTATCTGGTATTAATTTGTACCAGTGTCATTCCGTACCAGGAAAACAAGAGTTACAAGCAAAGTGTCTGTGTACGATGGTATGGGGCTTCATGTAGTGCTCTTTGGGTACGTAGATCCATGACCCCACATGGGATGTGGGTACCTAAAATCATTTCAGTTCCCAGCAGTGGTTCAGTCCTGCTTCCTTTAACTGCCTGATGGAGTAGTGCATGGTGTAGTTCATATAATCAGATGCGTTCATGGGCTTGTTATTTAATGCCTTATTAGCAAAGTTCCTAGAGTCGGCAAAATATGAATGCTTTGTAGCCAGGACAGTATGCTACAAAAGCTATTTACTGATAGGACAGTAAATATAACTGACACTTAGAATCTGCTTGCATAAAAATAACTAGAGAGCATGCATTTTTCTTCTCCATTGAAGCATTTTTAAAATTTCTTCATACAGGTTTTCATAAGCGAGCAGAAGGAAGCGCAGTACTCTGATAGAGGGAGAGAGGAAAAGAGAGAGGGGAGAGGTACGGAGTAATTAAATACAGCATAGTAGTAAGAAGTCTCTTTTAGTACATAGTAGATATATACATTAGTTACTGTACATTTAATAAATTATTCACATGTAGAATATGAAAGAATAAAATGTTATTCTGCAGGAATGAAAAACTCGCTGCAGTTTCATAGCTGAAATTTGTCTTTACCGCAGTTGCTATGGTTACTGACTTGCTTAGTTTGTTGCACAATTCTTGGAGTTAAGAAACCATAAACAATTTCCAGTGCTGAAATATTAAATGTTAGCTCTGTGACTTGTGGGAGTCATGGAACCCAAGTGTTCCATGGAGGATGGAAATGAACAAAGAGCATAAAACAGTGAGACAACTGCAAACTTCTTTCTGGTACTCACCACTTTCCAGAACTTTTGTAATGGCAGTTGATATATCCGCTATCGTTTTGGTTGACTGAACGCTACAGGAACTTGAAACTGTGACTTCTTTCCCTAACTTAGTCTGAAGAGCATGGTTTGGCTTGTTCTGATGCCTGCCTATGTTTGCATGGTAGGTTGAAAATAAATCATTTTTGAAAGGAAAAATTGGATACAAATAACATTGCAGGATTTATGTGAGACTCTTAGGGCTATTTGCCAACTTTTTCCAGGTTTGCAGTTTATGAGGAAGGGGGAGAGGGGAATTTTTACATCCCACTTGTAAAACTTGCAACAAAATAATGATCTAGTAAAAATCTTGGTGATTCTGGTTTCCCTTTTGTGCCTGTCCCGCTCAGCCTGGGATATCTGATCACCCAGTATGATTTTGCTGAGGCAGCAGAGTATATATATGGTGTAAGCTTTCAGTTCTTAGTTTTCTTAAGTTTTCTTTTCAAATAGTGTTAATTTTTTTTTCTCCTTCTATTTTTTTCTTTATATAATCTTTGCAAAGCTTTACCGGGATGTGTTTTGCATGGGTTTATGCAGTATGCTGAAAGTCGGTGGTTTTGTTTGTGGTCTGGGGTTCAGCTGTTCACTTCTCTCCACAGAATCCTTGAAGCCTGCTTTTTTTTCCTTCGCAGCTCTCATGGGAAGCTTTCTGGACCTCACGATAAGAATATGGGAAGGTCTTTGTACAACCAAGAAACCCACAGGCAGAAGATCTCGATGGGATCTGTTATCCATAATCCAGCATGTTGCACCCTATGGCCTTGATGCTAGATATCTTTATCATCTGTGGCAGGTTTATTTTCTAAGTTTTCTAAATTACTAAGAAATTGCCAAAGAAAATAATACTTGGCTATTTGAGGTCTCTTAACTGAAAGCCTCAGTTGTGGTAAAATAGAAGTGCTAATACCCAGTAGTGAGTTTTCAAGCACGTGAGAGAAATACAACGTGCTAATTAGTGTAAGGTAAAGCCTGCTGTTAGGATTTTTGTCTTTTTTGTGCCAAGTAATAGCTATAGTGGAGAAAACTTGGAGCAAAATTCAAATTCCAGTTAAGCAGAGAAGGCTGGAAAGGCTGTGCTAACCTTACATACCATTTTCTGTTAACCTTGTGTATTATCTTTTTTGGATTTTTATTATCTTTATTAAGTCCCTTTTCATTTTAATTTTACTTAGAATCTTTCTCCGTGGGAATACAGAACACTTTCATGAGTTTGACATGTTCTCAGATTTCTGAATTTCAAGAAAAAGTAGAAAAAAATTAGGGAAGTGGGTGCTCAAAATTTTTAATAATATGAAGTATAAATAACATCAAACCACATTTCCAACAGAACAGGGATTTTCTGGGCACGTGGAGACCTATCAAACTGTTAAAAAGATTCTTTAACTGTATAACATCCAGGTAACTTTCATTAAAGACGTCTGTTGTGCAAGCTGAATATGCGGTATGTTCTGCCCTGTGGTTAACAAATGTGGAAGCAGGTGATAGAAGCCAAAATGCAATTTAAAGCTGGTGAAAAGCTGATATTCTCTTGGCTGTAGTGTTCCTTATTTTATTTCATTTCACTGATGTCATGCTTAGGTTGCATATGATGGCTTTTGTAAAGTTTTCACATGGAATTCTCTAATAGGGGCGTGTATTCCTTGCAGCTGAGCACAGCTTCTGGCACTACTGATTGACTTCTTTTTGTGGTTAGGACTAATGCTAGAGGAGGTGTTCTTTGATTCGGCTTTGAGTCTAATATTTGCGTTTTCATTTGTGGGTCTGACTTTGTGATGCACTTAGTATTTTAGTTAAGTTTTGTTTCAGAAATGTATGCCCTGTCTTCCAGGAGGACTCGGAGCTACAGGTTTTTCAGCAATGTTGTCTCAGTCGTGAGTAATTGTAGTTCCTTAATAAGACGGATGCTTGCAACACCAAATATTTAGGCCTTAAAAAGTATTAAAAAGTGTTCTTTTTCCCCCAAAGAATGCTTTGTTTATGCTACTGACTCTGGATACATTTCTGAAAGAGATACTGTTGGCTAATTCCTGCCTCTTGGTTTATCATATCTTAGAGATCACCTTCTGAAGTGGAAGTCAGAAAAAAAAAAAAGATTTTATTTGTGTCCAGGATTTCTCATGACAGAAAAGAACAAAGTTTGGATGGTTTGTATGTGTCCCTGGAACCTAGAAATAAAAACTAAGGCGTAAAATACTGGCTGTGGGGAACAGTAAAACTGAAATGAAAATTCTGTGATGCCTTAATGCCTCTCCTCACGAATTAAACTACAGGGAAGCAGTCAGCAGAGATTTAACTTTTTTTTGTTTGTTTTTAATATTTCTCTCTTCTGAAATAAAGTGATGGTTTGTGCTTGGCTAAAGGCAGTACATATTCTTGAATGTGTTTACAAGTTGCAGCACCTTCAAATCTTTCTGGATTCGTCCTAGTACTTTTGAGAGGCAGCGGAATTTTACTAGCCTCATTTTGGACACAGGGAAAAAAATCCTTTCCCACCTCAGCAGTGGTAAAACAGAGAATTATACATATTTTCTAGGGGAGTCAAGATTTGAGTCCCAAGCCAGTCAGATTGGACTTTTATTGGTATCAGAGGCTCCCTTTGTTTTATGTTTATTTAAACCATGAGAAATCTTGGAATCTAAACTGAAGATTACTTTCTGTCATCACTCGGCATTCTTTTCCCCATCTGTGTATGTTTCCTGTTTGACAGCAAACCTTGCAGCCTGTTTGTGGTCCACCTCCTTTAAGCAGAAAGTGGAGATTTTAATTTTGGATGTCTTTGGCATGTCAGTCATTTGGGACTAAGTATATTCGCTTTCCCTTGTTCTTACTGGACCTGCTGGTGTCCTGTCTTGCCCCCACGCACCACGTACATCATGTCAAATACTTGGAACTGCTTCTGGTTCTGCCCCACCACCTGACTGGGAATTGGGACTGTTTGCTCGTGTCGTAATTTACCTTCTCTTCAGCTTTTTCATCATAACCTTGTAACTGCTGTGCACTGCAGCTTTTCTCACTTCAGCAGTGGCAGAAAATGCTGTTATACTGTGGTGGTAGTCTTTGCTTGGGTGGGGATTTTTGTTTGGGGTGGGGTTTTGTGTTGGTTTGGTTATTGGGTTTTTTTGGTTTTTTTTTTTTTTTTGGTTGGGTTTTTTGTTTGTTTGGGGGTTTGTTTGTTTGTTTGTTTGTTTGTTTTTAACCCTAGGAATGTTTTACTACTGAGGTTCTGCAATCAGTTTTTTCCTCACTTCTTGTCATCCTCTTCCTCATGTCCTGGAAAATTCCCAGGATACACATATCCACAACCCACCAAACTGGTTTTAAAATACATTTTATCTGGTATATTTGTTGTGGACAGTAATGCTCAATTTTATTTTATTTTATTTTTTTTTTAAGAAAAAGGGCACTGGTTTATAGCTACCAATGGAAGGAGCCCTCAAACTTTATTTAGTAGGGGAAAAATCTGCTTCTTGGTTTCCATACAGCTATTCCTGATAAATTAGGCAATGTTTGCTCATAAGATAAGCACAGTTGTCAGCTTATCTGCTTTGTAAGTAGTCTGTTAACGTTCTAGAAAAAATTTAGGGCTGCACTCAGGAAGACTTAATTTTCCTCATGCACCTCTGTAAGTTATGCTTGATGCTGCAGGTCTGAATGGCACTGCAAATAATGTAATGTACAGGACATTTTAGCTCTCGCTTTGAAATAATCTAAAGAAAGACAGACTTTAAAGACTTATGTTCATGAGTGTTGATCTATAGTGCCAGGATTTATGAAGTTTTACATTTGTTTTAAGGCTCAAGAGCCAACCTTTGGTGTTCAGGTGTTTTCACTCTGAAATATAAAAAGAAATCTTGTTTTTTTCATTTTCTATAAAAGACAAATCCTCAAACCATAAGCCTATTTAACCTCAGGACATATTTGCACCTTTGGAATATAAACGAGAGTTTAGAGGTTTTGTTCTTCCTGGATGCCTTCTGGTCTTAATTTTCAACATCATCTTTTCAGTAGCTCCTTTCAAGGTGTGATGAGGAACCATGAATAATTTCCTCTGTTTTCACCATCTGTGCTACCTTCTGCCTCTCTTCCATCCGATGATAGACTAGCTCAGCTTCATCAGATCTTTTTATATGCTAATATGAACCAGAATCTTTAATTTTGTAGTCTATGGCTACAGTGTTCAATAATTATCTTTTATCTTTTTTTCCTTCTCTCTTTTTTTTATTTATTTTATTTTCTCTCTTGTCCCACAGTCTTCACATCAACTTTCAGGCCTGTCTGTACAGTAATTTCTTTAAGCACCTGGCAGGTTCTTTGCAATACTGGGACCCACAGAACTCATTTTTCTACCTTTACAGTACCCACATTTTACGTCCAAGCAGAAAGTACAATGGTGATGCATTCTGAACTTGCAAGAGAAGGTATTTATGCTCAAAATTCAAATTCAGGAAAGCAGTACCTCTTCTGTTATTTTCCAGTGTAGGAAGGGGACTGTTGTTTTATGCTCACCCTTGAATGTGTTTTGAATTTCAGAAAAAAAGGCAAATTACTTTTGCTAAAAGACAACTAGTGCAAACAAACACCTGGCAGTGATGGTAACTCATCTGAGATGGACAAGGGCTCCTTTGCCTGAATGATTGGCTTCTAAAACCATAAGACCAATTTACTCGCGATCTATAAACTACTTCATGGTTCTTCAGGTTTTGTTGTTTGGTTTTTTTTGGGGGGGTGGGGTAGTGGTGTTTGGTTTTGGTTGGTTTTTGGGGGGGGAGTTTGTTTTGTTTTTTTTAATTTAAGGGCCAGCAGAGAAAGAAAATCACGTGTACTTAAATAGCCCCTGGAGTTCAAGAGAGGGCAGGGAGGGAAGAAACCTATCAGAGGTTGGTTTTTTTTCTCCTCAGGATTCATTTCAGCCTGGTGCAAAGTTGGATAATATAGTTGGACACTCATCTTCCTGCTACGGTGAGCTGCTTTCTGTAATACCTCGAAAAACAACTTTAGGGCGTTTTTGTTTTGATTTGGTTTTATATCAGCACCTGTTTTGAGGTATAGCTGTGAACTGTGTCATCCCGCGGCATACTTCTAGAAGCTGAGAAATCCCTGATTAGGATACTGAAATTCAGCCACTTTATGTAAAGAGATGTCTCTTTCTTCATGTTTTCTTTACAAGACCATAACGTGTCACTTCTCAGAGACGTGCTCAGGCTGAAGAGGAGGAAATTCTGCTCATCAGTATCTTAAAACTTATGTCTGAAACCCATTCCGGACATTTCTCTTTCACATTCATATATGGCATGTTAAGTGACAACACCAAGGCGATGTATCAATGTATAGCGTGGTACAAGGTCATTTATCTGATTTTAAGGCCTAAAAATGTTGACTCCAGTGTTTAGTATTACAAGGTAGCCTGGTATTGTACCATTTCAGATGTGCTGGTTCATTAGAATTCCTAAGAGAGAGAGCTAAATTTCCGATTTTTACAGATGTGCAGAAACATGAAGGACTGGAGTGACTTGCAGAGGTCACATAAAAAGTCTGTGGGAAATGTGGACTAAGAGCTACGTCTCATAACTCCCAGTTCAAAATCTTAACCACGAGATTTTTATCCTTCCCCCCC
>VXBW01000152.1:621147-632337 GCA_013400375.1 Thinocorus orbignyianus
CCCCCCCATCAGTGAAGCCCTGTTTCATCACCTGCAACAGATGATAAATTACTTGTTTGAGCTGCTGTTAAACACCAGAACTTTGAAGGGAAAGGTAAGACGCGTTTGTAGCTTTTAAGTTGTTTTTATGGACACCTTAAATCATTCACCAACTTTATAGGCATCAAATGAAATGGACTTTCTTTCCTAACTTGTAATTAAGTATTTAAGAAATGTGTGGAAATGATCAGTTGATAAAAAGCTTAAAAATAGATTTCAGCAACAGCTCAGAGACTAAGAGATAGTAAGATAGTACTTTTTAAACTTGAAATTCATTACATTTGTAAAGTTTTTTGTTGGTTCTTTTTTTTTCTTCAGGAAGCTGAAGAATGTCTATAAATACTTTTTCAGTGAAATACTCAGTTACTTGGAGGCATCTCAGTCTTAAGGTTTCTTTGCCAGTGGTTTTTTTGCTTTTTTTTTTTTGAGACCTTTTTCTGTTATGACTTGTATCAAATTGCCGCAGTTACCTTACCCTTACCTTTAGGTCCTACATGTCAATGTGACAGTATCTCAAAGATAAGGGGAGATATCCAGTAATTGATTATGGAAGGAATAGTTCCAAGCACACCTCCACTGAAGCCCTCTGGCATTTGCTTTTAGGGTTCATCTGTGCTGTAGTCGATGGTGTTAGGTGGGCTCATGCAGATGAGTATGGCCAAACCAGCTGTCTGAAGCATCCAGAGCAGATGGGTTTGCAAAGATTCAAGTGTCAGTACAGCCTTGTACATTTTCCATGGCTGTCTCCTCCACTGAAGTCTGTCCTGGACAATTTTCTCTGGTGTTTCTCTATTAGTACCCAGTCTAAAAAGATGAAAGCTTGCTTAGGCTTATCTTCAGACACCACAGTCAGGCCTAGTTGTACTACAGATGAATCCTTTCTCAGATTTGGAAAAATACTGCATCTTCATGTACATTTCCTCTCTAATCTTGGGGTTGATGCATGAGTTAGTGGCCTCCAAATAGCATTTGTAGAGTTCTTTTTCCTTCGTACTCCTGAAAGTTGTATATCAAAATTAACTGCTGTTATTGTTTCTTAGTAAATGACTTTCATTGTCAAATATAACTGGTAGAGAAATTTAGATCACAAAACTCTTGGTTTTAGTGTCAGTCCTTTTCTCTGTCATTTACTGAGCTCTGGTCATCAGGTATATTATGTTTTATACAATACTTGTCCGTTTCATCCTTTGCTACATACAGATCTGAAGGAGAAAACTCCCATTTTTTATTCCTTATGTAAGCAATATATATATATATAAATCTCCTGATTACTTATTTATTTATGCATTTATTGGTAAGCCCTGAAATCATATGTGAGGTCATGGATGTTATAAATACATAGACTTTTTAATCAGAAATAAGACTGTTCAATGAAACCGAGTATGGGATCTAAAAAAATAAATTGTCAAAGTTGACCTTTTTTTCCCCCTCTCCCTGTTTTAAGTGAATTATGTGCTTTCTGTGATAATACTTTATTGTTACAGTATTATTGGCAAGAATTGACTTACTGAAGAAGATTAATTCATAATTTTACTAGCAAATAAACCTGCAAAAGGAAGCTTTTAAGAAATAGTTTACAGGTAATTATCTTATTGGTCCTTTAAAAAAAGATGATGCATTTGGTCAGTTATATCAGGTATAAGAATCAAGGACTAATATCCCAATTTGCCTTCCATAGGTTTTGCAGTGGGAATAATCTACAAAATGGAGGGAAAAAGAAAAAAAATATCCTCTATGTTCTGACTGAGGTTCAAGGCCAGCTGGAACTAGCATTTTATATTTGTGAATACCGTGGAATTACAATAGGGTTTTTTAGCTTTTTGTTAAAACCTCTTCAGTGAGGCTGAAGGATAAACCTGTCCATCCCCTTCCTTAGTTCACAGGATAAGTAAGTTTTCCATACCTTTATTCTAATATCCCAGATTCTTTTCTTGTAGAATTTGTGACTGCATTCACTTTCTACATTGTAAAAATACTTTCTTCTGTTATGCTTCTTTCTTACCTGGACAGTTTTTTTCTGTTTCATTGTATTTCCCGCTTTTTCATTGCCTGTGATTCTTTGCATAAAAAGTGCTTTTCTTCCCTTCCCCAGCGGAATCGTGGTGATTTTCTTGGGGGGCAGAGAGAATACAGTATCACTCATTCTTTCTGGTCCTGTTTACCCACCCTGTCTCATTCTTCCACTTCTAGTCACATTTCCATTGTTTTGTGACAGGTTGTTGTCACTTCACATTTTGCAGTGGAACACAAATAAATCTTAAAGTACTTGCTTCATTTTCTCACTCTTATGTCTGGCTTCTGAGTTTCTTTTTCTGTTTTAAAAATTTCAGTTATTTTTAGGCTCATAACTCACCTGCTTTCCTCCAGGTCTGTCACAGTCCACGTATGTGTTTCTGCCTTTGGATATCTCTCTGTAAGTGTTTCCTTTCTCCTGGCAAGTCCTCTTCATCTACCATCTTTTTGGACGATATTGTTGACCTCAGAGCTGCCTGAAATGGTAATGAAAATAATAGTAAGTAAGAATTTAAAGTTGCCAAAAAATAACATACCTTTCAATGTTTGTGGCAATCTGGTTCAGATTATGAGAATTTTCATCATGCTGTCAATAAACTGCTAATTGCATGTTGGATGTGGCATGTACGTAACATACACAGTTTTTATGTATGCATTTACATAAATAAATCTATGTATATATTAAAAAGGTCTAAATTTGTAAACAATTAAGGCTCCTTTTTTTTCTCTAAGGGCAGCATTTTTCCTAAATTAGACTTTGATTGGAGGGATAGAAGGACCCTTAGGTAGGTGCACGATTCAAATTCAGTCCAAAAATTCAATCTCTGAGGAGCTCTTAAAATTTTTGAATGACTGAAGCAGCAGATTTACAGTGGAATTTAGAAATTTAATTTTATAGGTACTATGAAGTTTTAATACTTACAGGATGAGGTCCAACAAGTACTTCCAACTTTTTCTGCAGGAGTGGTAAAAGCAGTGGTGGGATAATCTGTGTAAAATGAGAATCAATAAGGATTAGTAAACAGCAGGCATCCACACGTGTAGCACCTGACTTCATATCTGTTGGGTGGAAACATTGATTTACAATAAACCCGTTTTTTGTTGTTTTTTTTTAACAAGAGCTAGACTGAGTTTATAGATGTGACATCTACTACTCAGGCTTCTAACCATTAAATCATTTGAAAAGTACTGATGGGGAGGTTCACTTAACGAGTGTTACACAAACTTTTTAATTAAACAAAGCAAACCTGTAGCAGTGGCACAGATTTTTCACTCTGATACAAGCAGAAATACAGAAGCACAAGTGAGATACTTTTCCAACAAGTTGTCGTATGTAGCTTAATGTTTTCTTTTTTTCTGAAATAATCTCACCAATTTTATTCCTATACATTAACTCACATTGAAAATTAATCTGGACTTTGAAAAATATTTACATGATCATATTCTTGGTCTTTTTTTGCATACTCTTGCTCTGGAAGCAGGTATCTCCTACCCTTAATAGATTGTAGATGAGTGTCTTCAGTCATCTTCCACATCGCTTCCTGTAGGAGGAACTAAATCTCTGAGCCTTTCTGGTACCATTACAGGTTTATGTCTTCTCTAGAGTGCATTAATATGTTACGGCTAGGCATGAAGTTACTGGTCTGAACATGGCAGAAATCTCAGCACCAGTGTCTGCTGGGAGCACGAGCTGTCCTGTATTCTCTGCTGTCTGCATTGGTTTCCAGTAGTTAATCACATTCCTTCTCTTTGAGTACAAGACAAATTTCTAGAAGATCCATAGAGCTTGTGGGTGAGGTTTAGTGAAAATATGGCTGAAGGACACTTCCAGAGGTTGTCTAGTACATTGTGTTTCCCTGGGGTGCTGGTATCAGATGTAGCTAGACCAGCCCAGTTCTGTGGGGCATAAGAAACCTTCTGCTAGAGTGAGGTGGTCGGTCTGGGCAGGAGGCTGGGTGCTCTGCTCCAGGTGAAAGAAACTTCCCTGCGAATGAAAACACAACTCAAACTTCAACCTCAGTGGTTGTTTTTTTTTAAGGCATGATATGCCACTCTTGATCTTTCTCAGTCTAATGTGTGGGAAATACTTGGTCTTACATTATCTCTGTCCTTCCCTTTTCTTCCTGCCCCCTCTCTCTCCCTTCAGAGCACTACACCTCTTCTCTGGATGAGGAAAAAATAAGATGACAGGTATAACTCGGGTAGGATATTCAAGTTCTGCGTGCCAAAAATGCCAGGAAGGCTGTTCTCAGAGAACATGAGAAGCTGAGAGCACCTGGAGGCAGTGTCACCGGACGCTGGTCTTATGGCTCTTCCCTCGGCATGGGCTGCTGCAGCTGTAAGCGAGAGGCTCCATGAGGCAGGCTCCAGTGAAGTGATGCTGCTGGTCCTGTGTCTGCTCAAATGCAAGACAGTAGGTATCAAAATAATTTGCTCTCTTCCAAATGAAAGAGAAATTCAGCAGATTTATAGTCCAGTTCTGTTAAAAGAAAAAAGAAAAGAAGGAGCTTTGTGAGAGCTTTTGAAGTTCTGCCATCAGTAGTGAAACTTAAGAGCTGGCTCAAGCTCCTAGTTTTAAGTAGAAATACCTGATCTATTCATAAAACTGTTCACCACAGACATGGTGTAATTTGTGGGGATGTTTAGTTGCCAAAAAGAGTATGTCGTTATAATTTCCAGTAATGTAGTTTAATTGTTTCAAATCTGGATGGGTCCTGTAACTTCACATGACGTTGTGTTATCTATCAATTCCTCACATTCCTGTGAGGACAGGCGGCGAGTAAAGGGCTGTCTTCTAGGGCAGCTCTAAGGCTACTCCAGGACTTTCTGTGCATTCATTTTTCTGCGTCTGGCCCTGCTTAACAATCCTTGCCCTGCCCCCCCTCACTTTTAATGGTTTTTCAAGGCAAGCAACCAACTGAAATATTAATTCCTGTCAGTTACTGTGATTGACTCCAAAAGTAATTGAATTTGTTTGTTTCCTCTTTTGTTTCCTCCTTTGATTTACTTTAGTGAGAGGCTCACACAACCAGTGACTATTGCCGTGCAACGTGAGCTTGGTTTTATCAAAATAGTTTTGCAGCTGGCTCTTACGCTTTAGGATGGTAGTAACTTAGGTGGTTGGTGTAGAGAGGAAAATGGTAATGGGAGTAAAACAAAATATATTTCAAAGATCGAGCTTTTTAATTTCTCTGTAGAATGAGAAAATACTGATCCTCTGGCAAAAGAGTAGTTTTAAAGAGCACATTTGTGAAAACCTTTTTCTGAACAAAATTAAATATCAGTGTTTATATAGTTTACTCAGTCTTTTATCTGACAGTCGTGTTCTGTTATCCCTCTATCTTACAGCTTCCAGCAAAAGCTGTGTAAAACACTTCTTGTTGCAGGTAAGAAAGCAAGGACAGTGGGAAACAGAAGGAGATGCTTACTCACAGGTACGATAATTCTCATTAGTAAATTATTTTATGTCTTTTCCATTTTGCATGAATTGATTCAGCCTGCAAACTGCTGTCTAGGAGAATCTTTAACACCTACAAGATTGTTTAGAGAATGTGTTCTATTTTTCCAAAACCAAATACAAACTAGGACTAATGGAATGGTGCTTTTCCCATAACAGTACAAGCAAAGTATTATTTTAATGCAGCTTTTTCTTCAGACTTTTACAAACCATTTTGCTTCCTAGCAGTGAAATTCCCAGCTAGCCAAGCTGAGTGAGCTAGAACATCATTTCCCAGGTGCAACTGTAAAAGGTGGTTTCAAATATTCCGCGGAAGACTTATCCCGTGACGGTTGTTCGTAATACGTTAATAATCGAGCCATGTTCCCCTCCTAAAGACCCGACTCTGCTCTGCGTGCGGGCAGGGCGAGCGGCGCTGCCTGCTGTCCCGCCCGGCGCCGGCGGGTGGCAGTGGCCATCCATCCATCCTTCCTTCCTTCCTTCCATCCAGCCAGCCATCCTTCCCTCCATCCATCCATCCTTCCCGCCGGCGCTGCCCTGGCCCCGCCGAGGAGGACCGGCCGCAGAGGAGGCAGCTCAGAGGTACCAAACGCGTTAGCTCCGAGTCCACCTTCTCCCTAGGATTTTTGTCTCGATATTGGCACTGAGTCTTTAAGTGGCTTAAGAGTATTTTTGGTGCAATAGACACAACGCTGTTGTTTTCCCAGGAGAGATTAAACAAAACCCAAAGGTCTGCGTTTCCCTTACCCTGGTGATGGACTGGAGGGAGTACCACCGCCCACGTGTGTGAGACTGGTGATCCCTCAACTGCTGTAACGCCTATCACCAGTGGTGCATTACCTGTTTTTAGAACATAAAGGTATTCCCTGAAAATCCAAATAAGAAGTTTCAGTGCATGTTCATTGCCTGGGCTGCTCCATGTGTTGTTAAGGGCAATACACAAGCAAAGCCAGGTTTGGAAACCTGTCTTCTAGAGGGGACAGTCCTCTTCAGTCTCTTGTTGGATTCTTTTTTATTTGTGGGTTGTTTGGTTTGGTTTGGTTCATTTTTTTCCCATGGGGAAGTGTCTCTAGGTGCATTTGCAACTTTCACGCACAGCCTACTTGAAAAGATTTTGCAGGGTTTAAACATGATTGCTGCCAAAAGGATTTTGCTGTCACCTAGTTGAGTATGGGTCCTCTCCATCTAGCATGTTGCACCAGTCAGGTAGCAGGACTGCTGGCAGCAGTGGTGTTCAGAGACAGAGGACACGGGCCAGGGGAAGTGGTGAAAATTTCACAAATTTTTCTAACGTGTACTGGAGAGACGATGCTATAGGATAAAGAAATCCCACGTCTTCAAGGAAACAGCAAGAAATAATGTTAAGGCTCTGGGCACTCAGCTTTGACCTTGCTGTTTATCTTTGAATGACAGAAAATCTTAAGGGCAAAGCCAAAGAGCGTCTCTGTGAGCAGAGCCCCTCGTGGAAACCCCTAGTTCTGATCCTAGGAACGTCTCGTGGAGACGATGAATTAGTTAATCCTGAAAGAGAGAAATTTTCCCTTTCTTAATTTACATTTTTAAAAACATGTTTGTTTGTTTTCCTGCTCAGCTCCCCACGCCTTGTAAATTGTGAATTTCTCTTTTGGCTATGCGTGATAAAGAAATTGGTTTCATTCTACAAGTGTGTTAATCATCCTTTAGCTTCAAACTATCAGAGTGCAAATGCCTTAGTTTCTAAAGGGGTTGATCTTAAAATAATTAGAATGCTCTGACTGTTGCAGCTCTTTAAACCCAGGGTTCAGTTTGTGAAATTAAAGCGATGTTTGCTGTGGTCTCACCCCAAAATGAACAACAGGGTGGAAAATTAGTTTTGCAGGAGAAATCGGGTGGTGATCACGTTAAGATTGTTACGGGTTTGGAAGGACGCAGATCTGAGCACTGCGATTGAAAGTCCTTGTCTACTACTGCTCAGAGTCAGGAAAAATACATTGGGAAAGGAGTATTTGGGGACTGAGAAGTGCTGGTTTGCAGCAAGGAAATTGTTTTACTACTGGGCTGTCAGGGTTAAATGTTCGTTGCGCGGAGCTGGAAGGAGCAGTGCTCTCCCCGGGTGTGGAGACAGTAGCCAGGCTTGGCCACAGGAGGCACAGCCAGCCTGTGCTGCCCGGAGAGATCTCCTTAATCTCTGCTGGGCTGGAGGCGGGGGGCATGAGGAGAAGCAGTAGATCAGCTTGGTCCCGTGTCTGTGTCCCCCGGCCCTCCCCGTCCCAGCTCTTGCTAACCCTTCTGGTCTTCTGATGGCGCTGATCCTCTGAGAGGGTGTGATTCTGCTTGGGGCAGGGCAGCTTCTGTATTAAAAGATCAGAGCTGGCTTTCTCCCAGCCTATGTGGATGGATTTAGTGTCAAGGGCAAGGAAAGGCAGCAGCTGCTGTCCCAGAGCCCCCCCCCCACCTGGCCACCGGGGAAAGTGCCACTGGCCCCAGGTGAGGCTCTTGCCTTTCACTCTTTAAGAATCCCCGGAGCACAGAAACCCGAAATATGCTCCCTGGGGCCCAAAAGTACAGTGCCTGCCACAGCCCTACTCACCCTGGGGCATCTGAGAAGTCCCCTCCGTTCCTATTTCAAGTGATTCAATTCATATGGGCTCAAAACTTCCCATTTTAGGCAAGTTTATAAACGAGCTTAAATTAGAACGGCATCTGACAAGGTGCAGTTCCTGCATCCCCCCTGTCTTAAATAACTAAACAGATCTAGGGACTCAGAGGGTACAGCGAGTGTCCCGTGAATAGGAAGGGATATTGCAGCGCTTCTGAGGGCGAGAAAAAGAAGAAATAAACTGTTACTGGCTTTCAGGAATTTAGACTCCCATTTCAAACTTAATTTAATTCTTATGGAGAAAGAGTCCCTTTAGGAGCAGCCAAAGTTTAATCAGTAACACAACAGTGATTTAGCTCAATTCTCAGTATCTTAGTCATACGCAGAAGCTGCTGCAACTGATTAGAAACCCCATTTCATTGAAATACTGCATAGAAGCATGAAAATTCCAGTGTGGAAAGGCAACAGTCACTTCATCATTCTAGATCCCATGTTAACGCATCACCAACTCTCACATTCAAAGCCTTTTTAGAGAAATTTAATAGTTGGGGGACTAATAACCACCCACAACTCTTAATTCAGAGTGATTATTCTAAACACAAATTAACAGATCCAGGCCATTACTACTAGAAACTGATCATCCATAGGGATGGGAGGGAAAAAAATAAAAAAAGGCACAACTCCCTGGGCCTGTCTCAGGATTAACTGCTTTTATGTCTCCAAACACTTTGTCAATAGCATCCTCTCTGTAATAAATCACTTTTCTTGTTCCTTTTGCACTGTTCACAAGCGGATCGCTTACAAGTATGGAATATACACTCAAATAAGATTTTCCAAGTTACAAGAATTATTACTCACTTCAAGTAATTTTATTCTTTATATTCTCTACATATTTGAATTTTTACTGGGTAAAGTCATAACAGAATGTATAAGTATTTGGAAAAAAAACCCAAAACACAACACAACACAAAAGTCAAAGCCAGCAAACAGTTGGTCCCCAAAGAATAAAGCAAGCAAGAAGTTCAATAAACACACTTGATTTATTTTGTATAAAAAGGGTTAAGTTTACAACTAAACTTTTATAAAAAGTTTAGCATGATTAAGTACATCATTACACTTTTTGCAGAAATGTAAATTTCTGCCACTATACAAGAAAACTCTAATTAAAGAGTTCACAAGGTTTCACTCATATATATATTTATATATAAATATATACACAGCATTCAGTTCTAGGTTTGTGTCAAAAAGGTAATTTCTGACCACAGACTCTCCTAAGAAACTGAACACTGGATTCTTCTGGTACTCACGCTCCACCTTTGGAAAAAAAAGGCAAAGTCTGCTTTAAAATGGGCAACTCCTTGTGAGATTTTGTTTCGCTCCCCACGTTGGGAATAGTATATAAAGGAAGCCTTCCAACTAGGGAAAGGGTATTAAAGAGTCTCTTCATAAATAACTAGGTTCAGTCCAAGTTGAAGAATGGGGTGGGGATAAAGATCAATCTTGATTTTTCTTTTCTTCTTATTAATTTTAAAAGGTCCTTTTAGTTAGGATGTGGATTTTCCCCTCCAGATACAGCTGAAAAATAAATTCAGCACCTCAAAAAAAAAAAAAAAAAAAGAATCCTGTAGACATTTTCTTGTGCAAAAAAAAAAAAAATCTCATCAGTGGAACACCTGCAAGAGATTGAAGAGAGGCATATTTAGGAGAATGCTAACAGGGCAGAGATCCGGACCGACTGGCGCCAGAGAGGAAGCCACAGTTTGAACATTTAACCAAACACTCAGAGATTGGGCAAACCCTGGCGTCCAGATGCAACACATACAAGCTCACACACTCCCTCTCAAGAGCGCAAATTGAACATTAAAACAACACACACTCAAGGGAAAAGGTAGAAAGAGGATTCTCAGTCCAATCTCTACTTAGATCTCTGCAAATGCAATGTTCGGAGGCGCCAGTCTGCCTCTTACAGCAATTACTTGATTAAAAGCAGTCACTTATTTAACTGATAGCGCAGACAATCCCACATCACAGAATTTAAGAAATTGTGCCAAGATTCCCAACTTAATCAGTCACTTTGGCCCAGGAAGTAGAGACTCCAAGCAGAGATAAGGAGAGAATTTGCATTAGACAGCGAGTAGTGCGGCGGCAGCCCATGCTGCCTAATGACCCTTAGCAATAAAACACACCTCGGACTTCAAGACTCGCCTTATTATCCTTTATTTCTTACCGATTCTACTAACGGCATCTCCTTAATCAACTTTTAGGGCCGATTTTCAGGATAACTATCGCGCCTCCCATGGGGAGAGCACTTTTTACCTGAAGTTCGGGGAGGAGAGGCGCGACACTCACCGTTTGGTTCAGCCACAAAGTGCTTTGCTGTCGCCCGACACCAGCTCTGAGGGGAACTCGGACGCCTGCGAGAAGAAGACATCAGAGAAGGGTAAGCGGGCAGGAGAAAAACCGTGCCCGGGTCACGAAGCCCTTCACCCCCGGCGGGGACAGCGGCCGTGTCGCTTCCAGCCCTCCCTTCCTTCGGTGCCCAGCACGGACAGCGCTCCTACCCCCCAGCCCAGTGTCCCCTCAGTGCCCAGCAGCGACAGTGGCCGTGTCCCCCCTCGGGGACCACCGCACTCTCCCCACACCCAGCGGGACCTCCCGATGTAGAGCTGCGGAGGGGCTGGGAGCAAGGTGGCACTTACCTGTAGGGAGAGGATGCTGATGTCTGTGTTGAGGGTGGTGAGAGGAGTCCTGGAGGCCGGGTTCTGCCCGGGTCTCTGGTGATGGAGGCTGACGATGCTGGGGTGCGAGTCCAAGGCGATCTGCAGGTCCAGGATGTAGTCGATAACGTGCTGCAGGATTTCCATCTTGCTGACTTTCTTGTTCTGCGGGATGCTGGGCACCAGCTCCTTCAGCTTGGAGTAGCAGTCGTTCATGTTGTACAGCAGGCTCATGGGGTCATCCACTGGGGTTTTGCTGCGGGAGATGCCCAGGTTGTGCTCCGAGAGCCCGCCGTTTTTCCTGACGGACCGCACCGGGCTGAAGGCTTTCATGCTGGAAGGCGGGACGGAGGCGAAGCCGGGCTGCGGGGGAGCCTGGGGGATGC
>VXBW01000152.1:633167-662135 GCA_013400375.1 Thinocorus orbignyianus
CACACAGAGAAAAAAAAAAAAAAAAAACTTGGGGGGAGAGATAAGGTCTGGAAAACAATCTGGAATTGCCAGGCTGTTGGTGGGAGCTCTGCGGGGCTGGCGTCAGGAAGTCTGCGCCGCCTTCTATTACTGTTGATCCAGCTTTGTGCAGCTGCACTCAGTACAATTAGCTTGTAGAAACAATCCTGCTGTAGGCAGCCTCTTCCCTTCAAAGTGCTTTTCTATACTGATCCCCTCACATCATGATGCTGGAAATCAAGTCACAAGCCGACCACTGTTTGGCCAACATCATCTGTGGGAATTCATTAACCTCCATCCCAGAGATGCAACAAGAGATTGTTTGTCCAGAACTAAACTTACAGCTTAATATGATGTAGCCCATACAGGAAAAAACCTGTGTCCCCATTTCTTTTTTTTTTCTTTTTTCCTTTTTTTTTTTTTTTTTTTTTTCTTTTTTTTTTTTTTTTTTTTTGTCCATAACAAGAAACCCATTGTGCAGCTTTCTCTCTCTCCTTTTTTTTTTCTTTTTTCCCTTTTTTTTTTTTTTTCCTTTAGCGGGTGGGGAATGTAGCTGAAACCAGGCGAGAGCCGGCTCCTGCTAAAACTTTGCCATCAAACTGTTTTTTTGGTTCGTCGGGCTGCAGTTTCCATAGAAGCAACTTATCCCCGCGATCATCTTGTTGGGTGCACTTTGCAAGCTCATTTCCCGTCTGAGTTTGCTCTGCTGCTCTCAGATGCTGCAGCTGACACATTTCCTCCCCGTGCACTTTGCACCCACCTCATCCTTGCCCAGATGCTCAGGGCTGATTGTGCCTAAAAGGGGGTTTCATCGCACTCTGCAGCTGCCTTGGGGGAAGGGATTCTTAATCATTATTTCTATTTTTTTTATATCATTTTATTTCTGCTTTCTCCAGTGCTTCGGTGCTCAACTCCACACCATCCCATCCTTGGTCCCCGTGTCCCCTGTCTTGGCAGGGGCACAGTGTGGTGGCCACAAGCCTTCTGCCACATGCCCATCTCATGCTGCCGTGTGTGAGAGCACTGCCGGTGGCTCAGCCTGGTCCCAGTGGAGCTGCTGGTGGGACATCGCTGCTGGGCACCACGGGCCAGGAAACAGGTCCCTGGCATACCCCGTCTGCGTGGGCAGCCCCAGAGCAGCAGCGGAGTGACATCTCCCTGCTTCCCAGGCTATTTGGGGACTGCTGGGAGCGTGGGTCCTGCTTCCTGGCACCCCCACACTGCCCGTGGCAGGGCTCTTCACATCATCCCCGCCTGCAGCACCTCTCAAGGCAGCAGGGCTGGCATCACTGCTCCCCCACACTTGTGGCTTACTTACCTGGGCATGGGGGTGTGTGGCACCCTGCTTCTACCCGCCCAGCTCTGAACCCTGCTGTGTTCTTCTGCAAGGAATGCACGGATGCACCTTCTCTGGCTCCCAATTCGTTCATTCTTTTCTCGTCCATATGTGCAAATACCATGGAGCTGCCAGCTGTAAGATCTCTTTTCCTCTTCCCTCACTATGCTTTCGAATAACATTGCTTTTGTACAATATCATTCCCTTCATACCCACTTCTAAACATCCCTCCTCTGGTGCTGTTGCATTCCCAAGATGTGTGTTGTTGGAGGATTGGGAAGTGTTGTGATGAGACATACAGGTTTTCTCATATTTCCTAGGTATCTGCTTTTTGGCCCAAAGGGTCAGACTCTAAGATGGACAAGCCCTTGCTCTGATTCAGTTTTGACAGGCTTGTTGTTGTATGATCGCATTCTCCTACTCAGCTTTTGTGCAGGAATGCCTTTTGCTCAAACTGTATTTTCTAGCACCACCTTGCAAAGAGGGGCGTTCTGACACGAATTGTGTGGTTTTACATGAACATCTATATCAACCCAAATTCAGACACTTTAGTTCCAGTGTTTTCCTCTGTAAGCAGGCATTTCTTTGTAAACTGCTACCTGCAAAGGGCTGTTTCTTATGCGAGGCTGCTTGAAGAATACTGCCCAAAATCTTTCCAAAATCAGCATCACTGTAGCAGAGTAAGTGTTACCAGTGTGAGGTGTATTAAATCCATGTATTCACTCTTACCTCTTTGCTCAAATGCAAATACATTTGTTTTCTTTTCTAAAACAAAACCTTTAACTATAGGATAATCCTACTAATGTACTGTCTATGTTTTAATTAGGTTACATGGCATGTCTGCTAGAAGTGTGTGTGGTGAACCAGTTAGGTGGCTCTCTAACTCTAGGTGCTTGTGCTCAAATCGGGAATCAAGCAAGTTCCCTTCTTAGCGTATTGCTCTATGTAGCAGATGGTTTTCATCTACCCAAGCTTTTCCAGTGATACCTTTAAATTAGCATAGGTTTAAAATGTTGCAAATTTTGCACCCCCCAGCAATTCTCTGGAACACCCATTTAGGAAAGAAAAGGGAGAGGGGCCAGGAAGGAGGTTACTGACGCTGCCTCCCATACCATAAGGAATAGACCAAAGAACAAACAACGGGCTGGTTCTTTCTTTTGTTAGTTATCTGGCTGGCTGATCCAGCTCCTTTCAGCCTCTCACTTTGACCTAACTTTGATTTTTAGATAGAGACCTGTGGGGATATGATTGCAAAATTCTTGGCTTAATTCCACTGGAAAAAGGAGGAATTGGGAATTGGACTGGTGGGAGAAGATTTTGAAAATCCATTCCAGGTATGGTTTTAAACGCCCCCTCTCCCTTCAGATTGTAAAATGATGATAATTTCAAGTATAGATGTGTCTGTGTAGTATGCTGTGTGTGTTTGTTCTTGTATAGTAATAATGTTTCATGAACACAGAGGGAGAAGTGGAGCCTGTACTGCAACTGTCATCTAATTGTTGGTGAATTTATAATCTCTCCTATTCACTTCAGGCAGAACACCTCAGTTACGTGATGGAAAGCCTTTAGCATTAAGTGGGCAGTACTCATCTAGTCCTTTACCACGGCTGTTGTTATTGCTTAAATTAGGACAAGACCCACAGCTCTCTCGGTCCCTTTTAGCTAACATACAAAGCAAAATTTTCTGTGGACTGGAGAGCCTAATTCCACTCAGGGTTTGGATACTGGAAGTGCGACTTAGCAAAGTGTGTGCAGCAAGTGCAAGTGCACCTTCACAAGTCCTGCTGAACCATGCCAGTTCCAGTCAAGTTTCATAGGCTTTTAAAACTTTGCTTCTTTATAGGCCCAGCTTGAGCGTTATCTAGGTTAAGCTGACTTCCTTAGTGACTGTCGCCTGCATAAACCCATCTGGGAATCACGAAATAGGTATGTGTCTAAATCTCTTGAGAGGCCTGGTCCAGGAGGTGTGCTCAGATCATGCTTAAATGCACATTGACAGCATGGAGCTTAGCACAAAGCGCAGCAGCTGTAGCTGCTGGAAAGCTGGGGAGGGGGGGGAGAAGGAAAAGATCTGCTGCTTTTTTATAAGCAATTTTTCTCGTGAGGGCACTTGCCCTGGAAATGAGAGACTCAGATTCAATGTTCTCCTCATCAGAGGTGATATAAACTCCCTCCTGCTCGCAAAGCACCCCTAACGACCAGAGCGAAGGTAAGGCTAAGGTGGAAGACACCCACCCATCCTGTTCAAGCTTGCCACAGTAAAGAAACAGATGCAAATTTCAAAGGGCCAGAGGGATTATAAACAAGAGGGAGCCTGACACTGTAGCTCAGGGGTGAAGGCATCTCCTTCATGGCAAGAAGCCTGAACGCTGGGTCTGGCCTGGCAGACTCACCCATTCTTGAGGGTGAGGTTCGTCTCACCTTATCTTAGCAATATATTTAGAGGTTTGGTGTCTTGTCTCTCTATAGTCAGTGGGAAGAGAGAGCAAAGAGACACCTGCAGAGGGTGATTCATTCTGTGCCTGTTTGACACCTCTCTCCGGATGGAACGAATCTCCTCGCTGGGGGCCATCGCTCCCCATCAATTCTCAGCAAAAGCTAGAAAACCAATTTCGAGCAGCAGCCTGACTTACAGATGCCAGGCGAGGTGAATTCCAGTGTAGATGACTAATTTTTCTCATTCATCATTCATTTTAGCCTTTAAAAGCTGGGTATGTGATCAAAATTAGTCATTTGAGTTCTGTCTCTGTACCATGGTCATTCCTTCCAGAGGAGGAATTCCTTTCTTGGGAGGCTGGAGATGGAAAGGTGGGGTGAATTGTCCTTGGGTGATGTGTGTCTTTCACTCAACCTGGAGAGCCTAAAGCACTCGTGAATCCTGGTGGCAGGTGCCTGAAAGTTAAGTGTGGAACTATTAAATATTATCGTGCAAACTTCTTTTGTGCATGGTCTAAGTGACCAGAGGCACTACATACTATTTTTAAGAGAAGAGCCAGTTGCATAAAAATATGAGTAAAAAATGACTGAAAATATAAACAGACTTCAACTGGGACTTTCAGAAAGCTGAAAGTCTCCTTACTTAAAGAGAGTTGACTACTATGGAAAATATCACTAAGTGTGTACTGCATTTCATGGACTTTCATACGCAGAGAAATCTGTCTGAAACTGGAGGTCATACGCCTTTAAGAAATGTTACCTTTAATCCCAGCCCCGAAGAGATGAGCATGTAATTTTCAGTTTCGAAAAGCTATAGCTTTCATTTTTGATAATGTGGAGTAATGCTGAGGTGTGCTACAGGATAAATCCCAAATATGTACCTCATCATTTCATCAGAGATCAGCAAAAGGTCACCCAGGCTTCTTTCCAGGATTTCAGGAGTGCAAATGGTTTTTTTGTGCTAGTCTAAGTTTGGTGCACGTATATTCTTTGCAAATGGATGATTGCAGGAAAAGACAAGCTATGTGAGTTTATAATTTAATATTTGTCAAAAGTCATCCATAGGTTATGTCCAGTCATTTTGCAAAATTTAGGTTGTAGAGGCAGTGGTGGACAGTAATTGTCCAGTTTGGCAAAATTAAAGCTATACGTTCTCCTGATGGGTTTTTAGCTACGAGCATAGTTGGAGATGATTCTTCCATGTTGTTCATGTCAGTCACTCCATAAGGCTGAATGCCTTCAACTGTTACAAAACACATGCTTGAGAAAACCTTCTACTTCTTTTATCAAAATACTGAAACTGTGTGTGTGCCCAAGATGTTTAAATTTGGCAACATAAAAGTAATTGGGAATGGACTCAAAATTAAATTACTTAAAGCCTCAAGCTATTGTTTCCAGCAGAGACAAGACGTCTGAAAACATTAAAAGGATGTGCAAACTTCTTAGAATATTTTGGGCCAGAACAAAACAGCTGGTTTATACCTCACTGAAGATCTCAGTTGTTCTCCGTTGAGCAGTCAGAATTTGGGTTTTTTGCAGTTTCTTAATTTCCTGCCTTCTCACTCTGCTTTGTTTTCACTTCAGTAGCAATAGTTTTGTGCTCCTTATTCTCTTTTACAGCTCTTCTGGTCCCTTGGCAGTGGAGATGGCATTCACCACACTTGACTTCAGGCATGAGTCTGGTTGATGTCTACATCTCAGTCTGTCTTTAAAATTGAGAAAATAGTTTCTTCTGTTGTGACTTATTTCTTTCTAATACAGAATTCTTCAAGACCCTGACTCTACCCTGATACCTCCTTGTCTTCTGGGTACAGCTGGCCTTAGCCCAGCCAGCATGTGGTTTAACTAGAGACCCTGGTCTTGATGTGGATGGTCTGTGCCAGGGTTGGTTCTCAGACTTTCATGACAATTCTCCACATTGATATTTTTGCGTGTGACTTGACACATTTTAATTCTGACTCTTGACAGCAGGGAGAAAATGAGCAGTGACTAATATACTTTCACTGAGAAGTTGTTCTGGCTGTGGTCTTGTGGAGTGCTGGGGATTTACGGGCCACAGGGTGTAACCTCTAGGCTAGATGCTCGTAGTTGTAAACTTTGTGCATGTCTGCACCATAGTTCAGCTTCTTGTTAGCTGTGGTAATCTCCGATGTCAGGACTGCTTATTCATTTGCAGCAAAGATGCGACTTACATAGTGAGGGAGGTTGCTTTTTGTGGGAGCCTTGCCTCAGTTATTGTAGAAGGTATGCAATGGGTTGTGAAAGAGGCAAGACGCTCCCATAAAACAGCTGAATTCTGCTGTGAAGGACTTAATTCAATCCATGCCTCTGCCACAAATTTTTTTGTGCAATGATGGACAAGTCATTTAAAGCAGACTTTTGTCAGGAGACTGTTTACCACATGGGAAGTCAATGGAAGTTGTTGTTAAATATCTAAAGTGTAAGGAAAATGCCAAGCACTCTGAAGTAACAGGTCCCATCCATCACAAGCTTGGCAGCCAAAACTAGAGTTATTAACCAGTACATTTTCTGGTCAGCTGCTTCACAAATGACCATTGGTTTAAAGCAAACAGCTTATAATCTAGTTATTTTTTTCCTTGAAAAGGGAATATCCCTTTTGATGGTAGGGCAGAATATATTCTGGTAGATGTGAGAAATGATTCTGGGTGGCAGAAGTTCATTGCAATAAGGGACATTCCAGTCTCCTTTCCAGTTAGCTTTTAGCTCCTGCTCTCCAGCTGGGAACCCGCAAGGTGGTGCAGGGCCAGTAAAGTGACTGTCAGGGACCAGGTGATACTGACAGAGAGGATGAGAAGAAGGACAATCCTGGGTTAGTTGGCTTGAGCTTGGTGGGGCTGGAGGACCAGGGAACGTACCAGTCACAGCTGGATGAGGACTTGGAGCTGAAACAAGGAAGTCTAAGGATTAAAGGGGAACAGGGGAGAGGGAGAATTCAAGTTTCAGATCTCTCTTAATTGCTTTAGGTTTCTTTCATTTGAAATGAAAGAAATTAGCAGAACTATCTGGAAAACGAATGCTTCTGAAGAAGTTTCCTGTATTTCTGTCTCCTGTTATAGACAGGACAACTTGTGAACTGCAGAGATTGTAGACCTAGCTAGGTATGTTTCCTAGGTTATTGGAGATCCGATCCGATAAGGTCCTTATAACCCTCACATAAGAGACATTACAGAAATGGTGATTTAAGACATTTACCAGTCTGAACTGGGAAGAATGGGATACAAAGCCTTGAATTTTCAACAAGCCTTTTAAATATCAGAACGCTTCTCTGAGAATCTCCTGAGAAAATATTCAGGAAAATGCTCTTGGGTTTCTTCTGAAACATGACTGCTGAAATCCTGAAAAGTTTCACAAGATGGGAGAAATGAGTCTTCTGTGTCCATTCAGGATCGTTTGAGGTACAGGATCTTTCCATAGGATTCAACATCCCCTTAAGGACATATCTGATGTTAAAATTCTGCTGAATATTTGGGGATATTTGACTATGTATCAGAAATTGTTTGTTGGCCATATTCTACTTCAATGTTTTGTCCCCCCCTTTTCTTTTTTCTTTTTTTTTAATATGGATTTCTGCTTTGTTTTCTATAATGTTTGTGTAGATTCTATCAAGGAAAAGAAAATGTCATGGGAAAGTTTTAGGTAATTTTTTTGTTGTCCGGGTGTTTTTTGCTCCAGTGCAGATTTTCCTTTTTTAAACCTGGTAAAGGCATTGCCATTTGGGGAGACGATGCTCTCTGCTCTGTGCTGAGAGCAGCAACACACCTTGCAGAATTGTTTTCGGGAGCAATCTGTGGTACACCAGTTGCTCTCTTTTCTGATATTTTGGTAGTGTTTTGTGGAGTTAAGTGCATGTCTATAAGCTGCAAATGTACATTCCTGTATAGAATAAGCAGGCTGTCTGCATGGATCAGCTGTTATGGGGGTGGCTGTGGGTAAGACATGAAACAGGCCGTGGAAACTCCTTTGATGGAGACTCAGTAGTCTTGATGCTTTCCGTGCATGGGGCCTGATGCAAATCCAGTGAAACCCAGGAATACTCTCCATGTTAGCTTCACAGCTTTGGATCCGGCTTCAGGTGCATTTGTGAAGGTGTATGAGGGATGTGGCTGGTATTTGGCTAGTATAGCAGTTGCCCATGAGAGTGGAAAGGGAATTTTTTTTACCGCTCTGGGTTGACAAGTGAATTTTATCTAAAGATTTTCACTTGCACGTAGCCAGCCTGCTCAGGTTCTAAATAGATTCTGCCCTCAGACTGTAAAGAACAAGCTAATCACTTTATGTTATGTACTTGAGAGCTAAATTATTTTAAAAGTCTGAAATTAGCAGATGAGGAGGAATTTATTTGCCAAATACATTCAGAAGCAGCTTGGGAAACCTGTCAGAGCTCAGCTTTAACTGCTTAACTAGTGGCTGTTCAATTTAATAGCTCTCAAGCATAACTTACAGTATGAGGGAGACCAAACCAAAATCCCAGGATGTGTGAGATTTTCTTCCAGACAACAAAAAAATGCCATCAATTCACAAACCAGATAGTTAAAGAGGGAAACCTGCACCTACAGCCACTAACCTCACATTACATCCTCTGTGCTCCAGGCGAAAACCAACCTTTCTCTTTTTTAGGACTCTATCTGTTCTTTCCAGCTCTATTAACTTAGCGCATTGCTGAACACGACCTTTGCTCTGTGAGCGATGCTGGCCTTTACCATGCGTTAGTCCTTTTCCCACCCAGATATCTTCATGCTTTCCTGCATCCTATCCTCCATGCGTGGAACAAAGGTCTGGAAAATTCTCTCCAGCTGTTCTCCTTCAAATCACTCCTTAAGATGCACTTCGACCCTGATGCCTATGGGGCATTGCTGATAATAGCTAGGCAGAGTGGAAGTTAAATTGTTTTCTAGGCAGCCTGTGTGAAAACACACTCACATGATTTCTGCTGTGGTTTTACTATCAACCCCTTTCCTGCTGGGGAGGACAAGGCCATAATGCTGTTTTAGTAATCACCAGCTGTCACTGGAAGCTGATGTAGATAAGAGCAGCTCTCAGCTCCACTGGTTGTTGCCTTCTCTCTCCTTCAGCCACGACTCCACCAGTTTGCTTTTACCCACCTTGCTTCTTTCATTCTTCATAACTTGCACATCTGTGAATTTATTTCCCTCACCTTGCGAGGGGCTGATGCAGAGTCCACCCTTTCAGGATATGTTCACACATCTTGGCTCCAAGCATCAAAGGTCTGTTTTGGGAAGGTGGCTTTCTTGCATATGGAGCCACAGAGCCGCCCTTCAGAGCAGCAGGAAGGCTTCCTTCCCAGTTGCTATTACTTGCCTAACTGCGTATGGAAAGGGCAGGCAATCCTGGCTAATCAGAGCTTCAGACAGGCAATTCTTCAAATTGTTTTAGGGTTTTTAATTAAAACTGTAGGCTCCAGCATCATGTGGCAGAGCGCCAGTATCAGTCATCTGACAATAGCCTTCACCATCTACCAACAATAAGGGAATTCCTCAGCGTATGCTCTAGAGGCTTCTGAAATGCTGTGAAGGGGTGAGATTGCTGTTTGCAAAGCACCCTGCAACATTCAGCCTTGCGGGTCTGCTGATTTTTAAATTATATAAACAAAACCCTATAAGCCCCACATAGCACAAAGATACTAACTTCTGTTTATACTGTCCGGATCACAGATGCTGAGCATGAATGCATGAACAGTCCTTTTGTATGGTGTTTGACACTTTCTGCGGCTGTCTGCACTGTTTTTTAATATACAGAATCCCTGATCCTCCACTGCCTTGCACCCTGTCTATTCATTCTCACCCCTGTGAAGTGAGGGTAAAACACTATCAAAACAAAATGGTACCATTTTGCATGTTTTCCACTCAGTTTGTACAGGTGTAAATGACTACAGAAAGAACGGGGCAGAGCAGAACCTGACCTGCAGTCTGTCTCTCAATGCGTCAGGGGTCTTGAAGTGGGGGGATGACAGAACAAACACAAGCTGTTACCTTGCCATTTTTGCTAATGTTTTAAAATCAGGCAGCTTGCGAGGATGACAGATGCAAAAGTCAGGCGGTACTTACTTCTTCTAGTCCTCACGTGGTGTCTTCTCCTAGAGCAATAAAAGTGTTACCTGTGGCATGGGTAGGTGCTCATGATAGCTTGTATGGGAGCAGGCTTATCAATGAGAGTCATCTTTCCAAGCTGTTTAGCTGTTGCATTTAGTACTGGAGAGAGAAAAATCCTTTGTTCTTTCTGCCGTTCCTTACATGACCTTAGCTTTTAGAAACCCTCGTAATGCAGAGTGAGCTCTCCAAGCTGTGTTTAGCCTGCTGCTTTGTCTCCTGGGTCATGGACTTCAACAACACTCAAGTTTTTAAAATTTTTTTTTACTTTATTTTTTGTGGTTATAAAAATGGAAGACTGTATTTATCCTAACTAATTTTCAGTCATCCTCTAATACTGCCTGGCACAGCTCTGCAAGTAAGCACCCAAGCCTTCTTCCAAATAACGGTAGTTCTTTCCTCTTGTCTTTCTCTCTGCACAAAGCCCAGCTCCCTGACACCTTCCTTACTTTCCTTAACAGCACATTAGACCATCCTAGCCCAAGTGCCTGTTTTTACCAGGACACAGAATTTAAGTTTATTTGACTCGTTGATGAGCGACCACTGTTACCCCTTTGCCGGATGTCCTTGATAAATATATATCCTGTCTGTTCCTGGACGCAGACTGCGCTGTTTCTCTTTGCTCATCTGATTTTTCTACTTCCAGAAATCTTGTCCAGTCCGTCAGCTGATGCCGTTTCCCACTCCAAATTCCAATTTGAGGCTGCCTGTGTGCTTCTAATGGAGAGGTTTATCACCTTAGTGGTTTCTGCAGGTAGGAGCAAAGCTTCAAGAGAATGGTCTTGTCTCTGCCCTGTCTTGTGCAGTCAGTGGGTTAGTGCTGCTCTGTGCCCTACTTCTGATGACCTTCAAGATACTGCGTAGTGCTGTTTTTAAACATTTTCCTTAAAAGGGAGGATAAGAAAGTCAGCAGATACTGTGACCACAAAATAGAAAGTGATAGAGATATAATACACTTCACCATTAATACAAGAAAAAGAACATTGGCTTGCATGAAAAAAATATCCACCCACCCTCCAAAAAAATTAAGCTATTCAAAGCTCTGTATATTCAAGATTAAATTCAAGATCTGAATTTAATGTGTGTTACAGAGGCTGTTGTAGTAAGTAGGAACGATGAGCAGAAGTTAGAGTCTCTTGAAATCAGAACAGTAAATATTTTTGCTTATCTTCAATTGAAATCTCCACCTTACCATTGCATTAACATATCCACTCATTTTTAGAAACTATGTGAATTTTCATGACTCATTTGAGTGCTCTGTAACTATTTGTATGCAAATGTGGCTCATTAAACATTCCCACAGTCACACACTTTACCCTCCCATTGGAGTTCATGCACAAACAGGAGTGGTGGTGTTCCTTCTCCTTACAAACCTTACCTTTCCAAAAGAAAATCTTCTAATTTTCAGGGGAAAAAAAGTAAGTTCTGGCCCGAGTATAAGCAAGAGAAAGTTCAGCTGAAAGGTAATGTATCCATCAATGCGTGCAGAGACTTAGAATGAAATTGCCATCTCAACCATAGCTAGAACAAACATTGCTGATGAATAAATGTATGTTGGCTAGAATAAATACAAAGTGTAATGCCAGATGTGGACAGTACAGAATGCAGAAAGGCAGTAAACTGAGTAAACATCAAATGAAGGGTTAGCCTTAATTGTGAGGAATAAATTCCAATGAGAAACAGAACTGGGCATCTCTTTTGCCCAAAAGCAGTTGAGGTGCGTTTCTAGCTAGAAATGAAGCTCCCTGATCTGTCACTACTTTCCCATTTGAGGCTCATCTGCAACAACCTGCTGCATATAACATACAGTTCAAAGGCTGCCTTTACGTCCGAGTCTCTCTGGCAGGGTTGTAGGCTTTACAGCCCAGCAAGTTCAGTTTGCAGCTTTTATCCGATTTTGCAGAATGCACCTTTGTATTCACCATGAACTTCCGTAAGACCTTCCCCAGCAGCACCTCCTGCAGCACAATCACTCAGGGTGTCTCTTTGTCAGTGGTAGGTAGGATGTCTCTGTTTTTCAGTCTCTCACAAAGTCAAAATTAATATAATGAAGTCTTCCAGAGTTACTTGTTCAGAAACAATACTTTTGGAGTTCAAAAGAGACACTTCACACAGATGTGACGACTCCCTGTGTTTGTGAACTCTCAAAGTGTTTAAGCTTTCTGGTTTTCTCTTAAAAATTTTTTTTAGTCCTTTCCTTTTAAGACATCGCTTGAAAATATAAAACAGTTCTGAAGGTCAATCCTGCATCAGACATTCTCCCTGCTCAAAAACTATGGCAACTCTTCTGCTGTTTCTCAGAGGACTACTCTGTCCCATGAAACTTAGAAAAACACCTCTTAATATCTTCTTACATATTTGTGTGCAGCTCTACTGTACTTTAGTGTGGGATTCGCCTCGCAGATTAAGACACAAACATTCAGAGGCTTGATTTAGTTGCCCGCATCTAGGAGTCCAGCACTATTTGAAGTATTCAAGTCTCCCACCTGGAATCCAGCCGCCGTTCCGTACTGGTAAAGAAGTCCCATAGGTTGTGTGCCATCCTTGCCAGCCCTGCCTGCATTTCTTGGATGCCCAGTTGTGCCTCAAATCACACTGACTATAGTCAGTGGACACCTATCAATCTGCTCAAAGGAGTCTCCAGGGGGTGTTCAGCCAGTTGCCCAAATGTACACATCAGCTTGTGAGTCAGTTAAATGGCCCTGTGGCCTATCTCTTCATTTACACACTTAATGTACACAACTGAAGTGTTTAAGGGGACATGAAATTAAGCAAGTTGCAAAATACGTAAACCAAGTGTAAAGAAGAAAAGGTAGAGGCTTGGTACCTGATCCGGCTGTGACGTCCAGAGTGATGCAGAACCTGCCAATGTGAAGATCACTGCAGGACCAGGTCTCTCAAAGAAAGCACTCCCTCTTCTCTTAATGACAGCATCATTAGTAGTATAGGTATATAGATCTCTTAAATTAATAGTGCAACAGATTGTTGCTGTTGCACTTAACAAGCAGTTCAATATAACAGCCATAAGCTAAAATATTTGCAAGTTTGTGAACTTCAAAGCAAACTTTGCTTCTTTCTAAAGAGTCTTACAAACAACTAAGCATATTTTCTCCCACTTCATCTTTAAAGAAATTACAAAAGAATACATACAGCAGACCTGAAATTCTTGCCAGTCCTTCATCTTGATTTTCTTGGCATATTGGTAAGGAATCTGGGAGCCGAAATTTACTGTTAATGAGTACCTTATTTTATGGATGTGTTCTTGTTCTGTGTACTAATGCTTATCTGAATCATTTGTGCTCTTATGAAGGGCCAAAAAATACATCTAAAAGATAAACACTGAAGTAACCAGTGAAATATTTCACTACTTTGTTTTTTGTCAGTTTGGAAAGTATGGGTGGTTATTTATTGAGCTAAATTTCTTTATTGATTTATGTATCAGTTGATTATAATTCTACAAATTATCTGCAATCTTAATTTCAAGGAAAAATAGGAAAAATAGGTCACCTGTGGCATGTGCTGGATTAAATGTAGAGGCAGCAAATATTAGGGAGCTGTTGGTCAATACAAACAAAAGCTGCAGGCAGTAGTTTGATTGGAAGCAACGATGTGGATGAAGTACACCTAAACATGAACATCAAGTGGAGAAATGGCAAGGGCAGCATCTCCAGAATGGAACAGATGAGGGGAAGCTGAAAACCCTTGCCTTCCAGCAGTAGGCAGGAAGGATTAAAAGAAGTGAGATAAAAAATAGAAATGCTGCACACTTACTGATGATTTCCAAGAATCACTCAGTGACTCTTGTCAAAAGCTGAACTAAAAGCAAGGCAAGTGAAAAGTCAGAGAACTCTTTGAGGGGAGAGTAAAAGAATGCATCTGCCCTTTGAAAGACAAAGACTTCTGCTGGTTTCATTAGAGCAGAACTGAGCTCCTCTGTGAGCTATGGAGGAAAAAAAAAATCAATGTTTTTATCTCGTGGTCCTAAATTTACCCATGTGATTCATATGATCTTTTAAATTCTGTAAATTGAGTGTTTATACTTAGGAGGATTTTCAGGACTGAAGACCCTGCAATGTCTTTCCTTGTTCCTTTGCTGGTAACAGCAGTGTGGTCTCCTCCATACTTTTTGCTTTTGTGCCTCAAACTCCAGCCCCTTCTAGCTGGAAAAATGTTCTAAGCTCTATGTCTGTTAGTTTCTCCTCTTCTGAGGGGCTAGTAAAGCTGTTCTTCACATTGGAAAATTTTTTCCAGCTCATTAGTAAAACTGGAATTAACTGAGTAATTTGCTGTACCAAGTCCCAGATAGATAGGAAGTAGATGCTGTTTCACCCAGGGTGGGATGTCCTCAGTAAGACTTGTAAAGGATTTTGCATTCCTTTACAAACTGCTGGGAGTCTGATTCCAATCAAAATTGTCTTTTTACTTGTTTTCAATCATTACAACTCTATTAAAGTGTAGTAGAGGAGCAAAGTGTCTCTAACTGCTGGGAGAAGCAGGAGGGAATGTTTTTCCAGACATTACATGAATGTCACTCTATCAAACAGCCCATATCTCAAGTATGGAAGTTCCAGGGAAAGCACTGTTACCTGCAGGAATACAAGAAGAAGCTGGAATGCAGGTTTCCACCTGCAAGTGTAGGTCTGGTTGGCTGAGGAGGCAGGTTTAGTTCCTCCTCAGCCTCTCGTGGTTAGAGCAGTGCTACACGCGGGCAGGGCTGAGCTGCTCTGACTGAGGAATAAACACTGTGCTGATGGGGTGCCAGCATCCCATTTCAAACCAGCAGTCTTTTTCCTCCATCAGCATTACCTTTGGCACACATCTCTGAGGGTTTATAGCTAGATGGTAGTCAGGGAGATGCTACCTTGCAATCTCAGAATATTAGGTGTAATGATCTTGTAAATACTTTGTATGAGCTGCTCAGGGAGGTAAGTGTTTGTGCACTGGGTTAAAAGACTTTTGAACACAGCGGCATTGTTCTTCACAGCAGCCTATAGGAACAAGCAAGGAGGGGAGATGCATAATACCTAGATAATAGATAAGCAATCTCTTTACAAATATTGGGGAAGCAATTGCAACACAATGCCATACATCCATGCCCCAGGCTGCATTTCAACTGCTATTCTGCCTGAGTCAGGAATTAAAGAGGTCTAAAACGCATTGAATAGCTGAAAAGCTCTTTCCAAGCAAGGATGAGATCAGTTGTCAATAGGTGTCCCAGACACAGAGAATGCCCAAGTTCTTTAGCATCTGTCCTCAGAAACTCCGGAGCAAGTGGATCTTCCTCACCAGAACTGAAAATTTGTCTCCCCTCCCCCCTGCCCTCCACTGCTCTCTGAGGGGTGAGTCTACATCTCTGCTCTTTGCTATGGAGGAGAGCTTGGCTTCATAACCAACTTGGAAACTGCTGTCTGGAGAGGAGGAGACAAACTGAGCTGTGGAGAAGGCATATGTGACTTCTTGAGGATGCTGATCACATTTCTTCTTCCTAAGTGCCTGATGCCCAAGGGCATGCAGATAACCTCGGTAGAACCATCCACTTGGTGTGTGAAGCTGCCACAGCAGCCTGCTGCAGCAGGACTTACTAACCAGGACTTGAAACTTGCCTGGGCTTTGCTCTCAGTTCCACATTTTTGCTGCAGCAGTTGCTGTGTCAAGGCCCAGTATCACTTCACAGGATGGAGTCCTCTCTGGATTCAGGGGGACCAGGGAGGCCCGACAGTAGCATGGTATTTGTCTTTGCTCAGTACGTCCTGCTTGAACAGTTAACATTGTGCTGGGTGGTAGAAACTTTAGTTAACTTGAAAGCTAAAGCGTGGACAAATGGAGTGGGCTGACTCTAACTGACTCAGCAGCTGTTTTTCATGGATAGGTAAAACAAAGTCATTGTGGGAAGGGTGTTCTTTTGCATAATCTACTATAAAAGTTCCAGATGTTTTTTCTTTGCAATGTTTCTTTGCAGATGTTGTTTCTTCTTGGATTTCTTTCTATTTCTATACAAACAAAAAGATTCCCCCCCCCCAAAATTGCTGTATTTTAAGGATGTTGTATATGCTTCTCAAGTACTCCGTTATTCTTCGTGGGACAGTTGTCATGCATCCCAGGAAAGGTTTGGATGCACCCAGGATCATGTTTCTGCATAACAGCACTGGTGGAGCTGTCCCTGTGCCTTACAGCTGTCTAGCCCTCTGGAATTAAAAGTATAGAAGGAATATCCTCAGACTTGAACCTTTGTATCCTGAAATATGACAGAGTTAAAGATATCAGGATTAAAGATGAGTTTGCTTAGGTAGTCCCACTAATAATGGATACTTCTGAATTAATTCACCCATGAGATGCACATGTGTCCTATTGGCATCTTTCATTGCTCCTTTTTCAAATGAGTAACAAATACATCATGAAAATCATGTTGACACATCTTATGGCGCTAAGCATGGATGGACAAGAACACTTTTTCCCAGGAACTAATCCAACACAAGTGCTGTCATCTAGTTTTACTGCAGCATCTAGTTGAGGTATTAGTGACTGTTATGTGGCCTCACATCTCCCAGGGGGGTGTCTCATGCCCGGTTAGAGCACCCCTGTAAGACAACCATAAACAGTTGCTCACTAGTTCATTGTGTCTTCTATTACCGAGTACACTATGAAATATTTGTGTCAGATGAGAATAAGAAATCTCACTGTTTCTGCTCCAAACCTGCTCCTTATTCTTTGGGACATGGTTTTGTGCTCCGTCTACTTCTAGACAGCTTTACTTTGAATAGCAGGTGCATGTTTGGTGCAAGTTTTGGCAGAGCAGTCCTGCAGTCATAGGTTAAGTAGAATGAATGCTGAGCTCTAGGATGTGAGTGATGGCTGAGTGACATTCACAGACGTGAAAAGAAACGTGGGAATGGCACTATCTGTGTCAGACCAATGTCCAGCTGCCCAGGTGCTCTGTCTCCACTAGCAGAAATGGATGTTATTTAGGAAGGCCATACTATCCTGGCCACTTTCTGCATTCCATCCCCCTTGACTTCCCTAGCACCCAGAACGATTTTATTAGGAATGTTAGACTGTAGCTGTGCTTAGCCCTTTCAGTATCTGCTTATGGACTCTTGGTCCATCAAATTATCTCATATTTTTTTTAAGATTCTACAGATGCAGCCTCCATCCACAGCCTTCTGCATCAGCAAGTTCCAGAAGTTCACTAGGTGCTGCATAAAGAAGTATTTTTATCCCTTTTAAATCAATCTTCTACTGGTTTAATCAAATGACCCCTAGTTCTACAGTTGCAAAAGTTGTTGCAGAGTTCTGCTTTCAGCTTTTCTGCCACCTGTGTGATTCAATAAACTTTACTTACATTCCCTCTCTCAGCTACCTCCTCTTCCAATCAGAGCCTTACTAATTTTTAATGGCTTGTTCCTTCTTAGAGCAACTGCACTATCCCTTGGATTGTTTTGGTTGCCATTCTCTGGACATGCAATAACTCTGATTCACCTGTCCTGAGATGCTGAGACCAGCGCTGTGAAGAGTACTCAAGCTTTGAGAGGGATACCTCAGGCAGTTTCTCCCAGAAGAATTTTAAACCACTTGCCCCATAAATCCACTGCAACTCTGATCCTGAGGCGTTGTCTGTTTGTCAGCTGTACTGCTTCCTTCTATGTTAGGAGCTGGATGGACGTTATGCAAGGGTGCAGGAGAGGGATGATGTGTGCCATATCTTTCTGCTTTCTAGGCCAAAATGCCAAGAGTCTACCAGGATGCAGTGTTGGCTCATACAGAAAAAACTATTGGGACACATGCAGACCAGAAGTGGAATACATATTGACAAACCATCTCAAAAATCTACACTGACTGTAAATAACTGTTCTCTTCTCTTTAGTCAGTGTATGGCTAACCTTGGCCGTATGCACCTATAATGATACCTGGTTTTATAGGTTGTATTCATTGAAGTACATTATTATTATGAGAAAGATATCGTTTTCCAATAAAACTACCTCATGTTGTCATATGAAGGCAGTATCTCTATATTCATTGCAGCTGGCGTATTACAGAAGTAAACTTTCTCATATTTATTCTTTAACAAATATTGAACCACTGCCTTTAAAGCAAAGTTCAAATCCATACATCTTAGGAACTGAAGGAAACTGCTAGAACATAGTTGCAGTCTCTCTTTAGCAATTTCTGTATTGATGGATTTACCATTTTGTGGTTAAACAATTTTTCATCCTAGAGTATGTCTAAAACCACTTTCTGATAGAAATCAGAAAAATTAAAGTGACTACTTTGGACAGCTCTATCTGGAGAAAACCAAATATAGCAGATCTAAATTAAAAGAAAAAGGGGACAAATTAACCTGTGCTACAAAGAGAAGAGTGCAAGTTTATTTTATTTTTTTGGTTGTGTAGGAGTCTTGTTAACCAGTATGTAATGCATAGTCATGTAATAAAACATGCTAGACGTTAAAAGGCAAAAAACCCAGTTCACAGATGTTGTAACGTTATGAGATAATTTTAGGGAGTGAATGGGGTGAAAAGGCTGGATTTGTTAGAGAGGAAAATACCTATGGAGGCCTTTTCTGTGAGCAATACCATGACTTCATTACCATGTCAATTCTGGGAAAAGGCTCTGATTTAACACAGCAGTTGGCTGGATCCATATGGAGCTGATGAACCTCTGAATGAATAGTGAATGGAAAAACTGCTGGAATCTGCCTTCAGCTTTGTTCCCAGGATGACCAATGTAAAAGGCCTAAGAGCAATACTGCACAGATGGTATAAAGAGGTAAGAAATCTGCAGGGTTTAGTTTACTTTTTCTTATCCTATACTGTTTGGGGTTTTATTTTTTTAATGATATTTCAGTTTCTCCAACTCTATTTGCTTAAATGTCTTTACTCACAAAAAAATAAGAAAAAAAGAAAAGCTTTTGGGAAATGAAATGAAATCAAAAAACATATGTAGCAGTAAACATTTACATAAAAACACAATTTAAAATGTTGCATTTTGTGTGGTATAGACATAATGGAAAGCATAATTATGAAATCCTGGGAAAAAAAAAAAACCAAAAAACAAGTTAAAAGTTTAACAAAGAACTTCGGAATTACTTCTTCAATTCACCCTATGTTGTGGGAATATGCAGATGTTCACATTTACACAGTCATGTATGTCCACTAGGGTTACATGCTTTTATAGTCTGAAGCATCATCACAAGTGCCAATACAGTAAATCAAAAGACTCTCTGGCATTATCTAGTTTCCTTTCTGGCTTTAAAAGTTAGAACAGATGTCACAAGAGAGGACAAAATGGATTTTACCCACCGAGAGGAGCTTTTCTTGCCATCATTAATAGGAGGCTCCTTGAAATGCTAATGTACACAGTTTGTGTTGCCGGGTTTGCATAGAGATGGTGGGAAACAGCTCTGATCCCAACAAAACCTTTTGTTATTAATCAAGAAAATCTGCTCTTCTGAAACAGCAAAGCACTGAAATGGTGTGGCTACTTGCAATGCAGAGATCTCTATAGCAATCTCCAATGAACAAAAATGTAATAAAAACTGTTCAGCAGTTCTACGAGATACGGCACATCTAGCAATTTATTTGCAGTGATTTTGCATACACCTTCTACTTGCCTTTATCATTTCAGCGAGGATATTTACAGTGGAAAGATTACACTGGTTCTGTATTTTTTCTGAATATCCACTCTTTAAAATCATGTTTCATTTCATACCAAATCTAAAAAGCAAGCTTGGGCCGAAAGAACTTTGAAAAGCAAGCTTTTCTTCTTGTAAAAAATCTATCACGGAGCATGAGTTTCTGTTTGATTTGATGTTAATACCATGGAAGATACTTTTGCTTCGTTAGAATATGGGATTATGAGATCTTGTGAGCCCTTTGTGAGCACAAATATACCCTGCAATATTAGGAGTATTGTGCTTCTCCTGCTGTAAATGGGCCTTAATATTTTTTAGCAGTTTTAAGAGAAGAGGTTCAGACCCTGACATTGCTTTGTGACATATTCCCCCTTATTTTTAAGAAATACCAATGCCATTAAATCACAATGTACTAACTGCTGTCAGACATTCATTGCCTTGTATAGGATGCCTTAGCAGAAGCCTTCTTTTCCAAAAGTATTTGGAGTATGAATTAAAGCCAAAGATTCAAGGAAGGCCTGAATTAAAATGTAAATTCTTTGCCTAGTATTACTCATCACTGAAATCTCTGGCCCAGTGTCTGATCTGAGTTACATTAAATTCCCTATCAATTTATTGTACACCAGTTCCACAACACATTAATGTGTCCTTTCACAGATTCATTGTGCTGAGACTTCAATATATGGGCACAAGGGAATGAATTAAGGATGAAGCATTAGCTCAGAGTTTAAGCCTCTTTTAATTTCCTTGCCTCTGTGGATCTAAAGAGATACTTAACATTTTGCATTGCTATAGATTATTGCTCTTTAATTTCTATTGTGGGTTTGTTGGGTGTTTTTTTTTTTTTTTAATGATGGCAATAAACAGATAGTAAAAATAAATAAAGATAACTTGTTACAATTCATGCAAGTTGTTCGAGATGACCATCATATAGTTGTGAGCTAAGACATTATACATAGTAAATTTTAAAATGAGAATGTTTATTTGTTCATAGCTCTGTCTGATACAAATTTGGTAGAGCTGGCAGGAAAGAAAGGAGTGGGATGAGAGGGGATGGGGAGCTTCTGTGAAAAACACAAGTGAAACATCACTGATTCCATCACTGAGGAGCTGTTTCAGTAGTAGGAAATGCTGCAACAGGCTAGCAGGGAGAAACAAATCTGTAAAAACAACTCTGAAGTCAGAAGTGCCTTTGGCATTGTAAGAGGTCTATAGATGAAATGACCAAGGCTATCTCTGCATACTTCCAACAAAAGGATTATCTGTTTTTTAAATTTCAATGTGTAGAATTTTTCCTGGTCCCCATTTTCCTTCCAACTTGACAGTTAAACTTCTAATTTCACTAAAGCTGCATTTCAAGCTGGTCCAAAGTGCCTGTACCCCTATAGCAAAAGGTGTCCACCACCTCTGCTGCTGAACACAAGACCTCGCTAGCGCTGTGAGTGTGGCCGGATTAACTTGAATGAGGTTGCACTGAAAATCTCAGTCTGCAAGGAGGGGGTACTGTTCATCCAAAATAATGAGCAACAACAACAAAAAATCCTACTGAGCATGCTTAGTGGGACCTGCTAAGGCTTTTGTCAGGAACTAATGGCTTTGACCTCACTGTCCAATCCCTCAGCAAAGAGGTAAGTATGAAGACTGTTCTTGGGAAAAATCTTGATTAGGAGGGCTGAACTGTCTTGTGTCAACAAAATGCCCTACAAACCCCCTGACTTAATAGTGTTGAACCATTGACCACAAGCATATTTAAGGCATATTGTCCTGTGTAAGACGTGTAAGACTTTTGTCTACCTATAAAGTGTCAGTGACTTAAACAAAAAGCTTTTTTTATTTATTTTTTTTTTTTTCCTCCCCAGAAGTACTGTGCTTAAAATTGCTTCAAAACTTTGCAGAAACTCAAATGTATAGATTGCAACCAGGCTGGAAATCTACCATTTAGCTTCTGTAGCTAAATTATGAGCTAAACTGATATATCGGTAGTTTGAAATACATCCATGAAGTGGTTTTCAGATAAACTGTTTTTTTAAATCAGTGTAAATTCCTTGTACAGACACTAGACTTGAGGATTTTCACCAAGGATTAAATGTTAACTGACTACTTCCCTGTACGGTCCTTGCCAAATTTTGTTCTCACTTCCTCTGGTCCTAAGTAACTTCACTGCATTTGAAGTGGTTATTCTAAATTTGTCCCAGCGTAACAGACCAAAATTTAGCATTATGAGTCTCTGGGAGGAGCATTGTCTTCTATCAGTGTGTTTGTAGATTTTTGGCTGAGAATCTAGAATAGTTGAGCAGTCAAATTCAGGTGTGAACCCTTTCCCTACCCTGCCTGGTAATGAAATCTCTGTCTCAGTTTTTTATATACCTGAAAAATGGGTGTGAATTGACATAAAATTGAGTCTTTTCACTTGTTCTTTTGGTAACCTTTTTGTGGCCAGCTTAATTAGGCAAGGTGCGAGAAATACAGTCCCATTTCCCCCACTGGAATTGCTGTTACTGGTGGTAAGTGTTTAGAAGATCAAATTCCTTTTTCTGGAGTGAAAATAATACCTTTAAAAAGGCAGGCTGTATATGTGAATTATTCAGGGATAGATCTTGAGTGCGGTTTCAAAAATGAAGTAAGTATTTATGATATGAGGGCCTTCAAGCTTTAAGAGAACCATATATAGGCAAGCGGCAAAAAAGGTCAATCTTTTTGTATATTTAAATCAGTCTCCAGACTACTTTGAGTCTTGTATCATTTCTGCTTTCTCTGTGTCTTTTTCATTAAACTTCCATAGTCAGGTAGCACGATACAAGCTGCGCTGAATCCGACACCTAAGATAGCCTTATAAACCCTGCGGACATTAAACTACTGGAAAACAGATTGGGTTGGTAAAAATAAGTGTGCATGTTCTCACAGAACCTGAGAAAATCACACCTTCACTTTGTTAAAAAAAATCTGTTTGTGCCACTCCAGTAATCACTTCATAACTGGTGGGAGAGCAGAACATATGTCTCAGAAGCGGTGGAATATAAAAACCTCTACCTCTAATCCTACTTTCTTTAAAAGAAAAAAAAAAAAGCAACAAAACCCCCCAAACTTTTCAGTATGTCATCTGTAAAATTGCTGCCAAGGGTTTTCTGCTTAAAAATCACAAATGAAATGTAAATTGCTCATGAAAGCAAAATGAAATGGAGGTTGGTTGTTTTTGGTTTTTTTTTATGAGGTGTGTAGCGTGTAGTAGGATCATGTACTAAAAATCTTGCTTGAAGCAGGAACAGAGGATATAAAGAGGAGCCCAGTCCTGCCCTCCTCATTCAGGCAAACTTCATGTGTAGATGAGTTTTACAAAATGCATTGGCATTACTGCAACAAAGTGCTGAAACCCTCTGAAAGTTGGGGACGAAGTCGCATCCCTGGCACTGGCAGTTTGCAGGGCATGGCCACCCATTGCAAAGGTTCTTCTCTGTTCAGTTCTGGCAAAGTGTCCCACTTAGAGCAATTACCCCTATACGTGCCGCCTTTTGGAAGAAATGTAGTTTGAAAACATTGCCGTTGGAGGATAAATATGAACTATATTTTAGCAGAGCTGGTTTTACTTTGCTAATTGAATGTAGAAGGCTGCAGCAGCTGTCATGATATCGAAACTGCTATTCCAGGAGCATTTTGGTACCTTACCCACCAACCGGGAGCTGTGACATCCTGCTCTCTGCTTTGAAGGGCAAGGTGTCATCAGGAATTTCTGACCTGGGAGGGATGATTTATTTACTGATGTGGATATTAATTTCCACTGTTCCTTTGTAAATTTTCTATGGAAGTTTTGCATTTAGTTAGCTTGCTGCCATGACTTTGCTATGCCTTCTGCCCCTTTCTTCTTTTTTTAGGAAGAAACATTGCTCCAAATAGCTGGCAATATGAATAGGAACTTGACTGTGTCAGGGCAGTAAGAGCAGGGTTATAAATGCTAAGGTATTTTGTGGTGATTTCTGTGAAACTCCTTGGTTAATCCTTTTGCAGTTTTATTAGCAAGTGGAGTCCTGAAGAAGTAAGGCAGTGTCAACAAGGGTGTTGTGAATGGCTTGTGTAGCCCTGCACAGCTAATGAATCCTACGTGCCTGCTGTTCCCCAGGCATGTCTTGGGTAGTTGTTTATGAGGGCTGAAGTCACCTCTTTTCAAATTTACCTTTTGGACTCTGCACTACTGCGGTAAATATTAGGTAACGGGATATTTACAGAGGGGTCATTTCCATAGGGAATGGATGGGACATTGATCTGCTGGGGAGGGGAGGGAAAAAGAAAAAGGCTTCTTTTCTTTCGGGGAGTTGGGTGGTTAAATGGTCAGTAGCTTGAATGCTCTAATGTGTGGCTGCTGCTTGAAATAAATGCTGGGAGGAAATCTAAGTCTAATGCTACAAGCATAAAGAGGAGATGATGGCAATTTAAAATGTAATCAACAGGACAAATGTATCCCGCTTTAACACTGTTGAAATCAGCGTGGTGACAGGTTGTGCCTGGGAGACTTTGGTCTGGCGGTGTCCAAATTAAATGTGAAAATACAAATTAACTGCTGACGTTAGACACAGGGGTCTTGGGAAGGTTGTTTTTGTCAGGATTCAGTTGCTCTTTCATCTTCCTTACAAATCTCTTCCATCTCCTCCCTTCTCCCATCTTGCTAATCAGGGATGTCAGACAATTGGAGATCCCGCCAAGCCTATGCTAAGCCCCGGGGCGTTTCAGTGATGAGTGGGTTCCCCAAATTGCTGCCTTCTATTCCCAGCCGTGACCTCATCCTTCTGCTGGTTTCGTGTCATTTTACACTGGGCTATACATCTCCTTCAAAAGGCAGCACCTCCAGCGGTGTCTTGTCTTTGGCATTGGGCAGCTTCAGGTGCGACTCAGATGGATAAATGCCACTGAAGGAGTGACCTGCACTGGAGACCGCACCACCCACTTTGTAGATCCTTTCCAGCTCCAGACCTCACTTCTCTGGTAGAGGCCAACAAACAGTCCAAGGCTTCAAAAAGTGCTTACCTTTAAAATCATGCTCTCCTAAATAAGTCTTTCAATTGATACAGGGTGCATAGCTCTTTCACAACTTACATGGCACAGTGGGTGTTATTGGATGTACATTATGTGGGAATGAAAACATGCACATACTGTATGTATTCATCATTGCTAGGAACTTATTTATTCAGATAAATAAGATTTTGCTAAGCAGTACTCAGCTATGCTTAACCTTTGTTAATAAAAGTAAAGCTTGTTGTGGTATGATTTCTTAGAATCAAGCCAAAATAGCAGCAAAAAGAGTAGGTAGAATAGATGTTGTCACAAGGACTATAGCATTTACATTCTGGTGATGATCATATATTCTAGATGCCAAATCAGGTTGTATTATAAAATTCTAAATTAAGAAAATATTGTACCTAGTTCTGTGTGCCATTATTGTAAAGCACATCTGGATGGAAAATGCCACGGATGTTTTTTTTGCTTTAGAATAGCTATTATACAACGTTGTGCTCTCACCTTTTCTGCTTCTTTCACTTTGCTTTTGTTCTTCCTCAGAACACAAGAAGTAAGTCACCAGCTTTTGCACACCTTGCGTACAAAGAGGAACTATTCTGTATTTATCAGTGTCATACAGCCCTTCTTCCACCTCTCCCTCCTTTTCAGGTAAATTCTACTTAGCAGTTAATTTCTTTGTAACCTTGATGGTTTATACCCTGGAAAACCTCATTAAATGCTAGTGAATAACTTTTTTTAAGAAAAAAAAAGAAAAAAAAAAAAAGTAAAGCAGAACTGTTTGTCTTGCCATGTCTTTAAATCTGACCTTTATTGTTTAAGTTACATTTGAAAAAAAAAAAAAAAAGTGTCAAGTTGTTGAAAGATGAGTGTGCTCCATTATGCTGTGCTCAAGGCACTGAGAAAATCCCACCGAGGCAGTCACACCAGCCAGTGTTTACAATGCTACATTTTAAATGCATATTGGAAAAACAATGATAACGCAATGAATTTCCTGCACTTAACATCAATATAGTTAAGAAAGCATAATTGCAACAAATGCCAGGATTTCTTTTCAACAGCAACCTAGTTGGCCCGTGGTTGTGATGAATCATGTTGTGGTTTGAGAATGGAAATTTGCTGGGGCTTGTGTGCGGGTGCTCCCGGGTCCCTCCAGGCAGGCGGGTCCCAGCGCGGACGTGGGTGGAAGAGGGGCTTTGGAGGAATGTGGCAACCTACTCTTGTCTCACCTCTTCTGCATTTCCTCTGACTCATGCCGTTGTTTTGAGGTGGATTTCCTCTCTGCTCCCCACCTAGTGTGTATTTGGAAGTTCAAATGTATATAGCCTCATTTTTCCTTGCTTCAGGCTGCTTGGCGAAGGGAGGGATCATTTAAAGCCCAGTACCGCAGTTGCATACTGGGCTTGCAGTCAAAGCAAGTCAGGCCTGCAAGAGTGGCGGTGGTATTGGAAAAAAGAGGTTCTTTTGCTTGAGTAAAGGAAAAATAGAAACAAGAGGAGGATCTCAAATAATGAAAGAAAGCTTAGTGTGCATGAAAACCTGGCACTTTTCTAAAAGACATACTGAGTCAACTGGAAACCAAGTTACTATAGTCTAGAGCTATTTGAATGATATTTGTGAATAGTTTTTTTTCCATTAATTGTTGAATAAATGACTCAGAAACACATTTGCCCCTCTTTGGCCCGCTTTATGTGTAGTTGAATACTCTTCTCCAAATAAATTATTCATAAATTTTGAGCAATCGGTGAGTAATTTATTCAGAATATTTTTTCATTATTCAGTCCTCCATCCAATGGACTGCAGATAAAACTCTGATTATGTTAAATTTAGTGAAAAGATCCTGGGTTACTTGACTGATGCCAGGACTTGACCCAATTAAGTCTTTTGAGACCGTAGCATTGCTTTTACTTACGGAACTTTGGTTTAAATATTAGTAGTACACTTGCCTGTGAATTTGTTGATGTGTAGAAAAAATTAGCAGGAATTACTTCAGCTTTTATTAATATAATTCAAGTTATAATTTGAATCTGGATGTGTGAATGCACAGTTAAATTGCTTTTTTTAGATTTCCACAACATGATATTTCCTGTCATCTGAAGTCCCAGTTTATGAGTAAAATCCTACGACAACTGTTGAAGAGGGCTCAGGTCCTGGCTAGTTTCCAGTTTTGAGTATTATTAAAGCTATTTGTGAGTACAACAGTTTTTGCAGTATTCTTTTTTTAAATTGCTGCAGTCTTTGAAAGTGTTTGGAGGTTGGGGTGTATTTAACTGTTCACTTCATTGACCAGATAAAAATGGTTCAGAAGTTCTGACAAAATGTGTCATTTTTTAAATTGAGAATTTATTTGCATTTTACAACCTATCCTGGTAATTATAATACACCAGCCTTAATTCTCCCTGAAAGTATGACGTGGGTCTGCACTTCCTGTCTTAAATTTGTATTGTGTAACTCCATGCAATTAAGGCATGGCTGGCGTTATGCCATTGTGCACGGGTGAAATGATTCCTATGTAAATACTCCATTTTGTATCGTTAATTGGCAAACAGTATAGAGTGCTTTGGGATCCATCTGGAGAAAAGTTACTGCATATGGGTATGGTCATTATTACTCTGTTATCTTGTTCCTCTAAGATACACAACTGCTTTGTTATTTGCTGAGCTCCAGGAGAGTACTTGGTGCTATACAGAAACACAGGGAGAAAATACTGCTGCCCCATGGAGCCTGCAATAGACTTGGCTCAGTCAGACAAGAGATACTGAGCTGTGTGAAATACACGGGGTGAATATTCACATTTCTTATTAATCGAGATCTAAAAATCTCTAGCGCTATGATTAAGGTGCTTTGTGGGAGAAATGCACTGCAAGTGAATGACAAATGAGGAGAGAAGTAACTTGGCGAATAACGAGGGAGAGCAAAGCTTAAAAGAGGAAGGCAGAAAAATGAGAATGGGAGGAAGATTCACGTGGGGCATTTTAGAGATAGCTTGGAAGGAGGGAGGAGAGGTTGGGAAACATGCTGCTTGACAGATATGATAGGGGGAGGGAAGGGAGTTGTCAAGGAAGATAAGCGAGTGCATAGCAAAGCAGAGCAGTGATTTTAGCATCGTGTTTTGTATTGGGAAATGTCCAGAGATTACTGGGTTGCATAACTGGGGGAAATGATGACTACTGATGTCTGGGGATGGAGAAAAGATGGAAGAGGGGTTGGTGAAGAATATACCAGCATAAGGTGTAGTTTCAAGACTCTGCATAATATAGGAGGTTGGCTATCCTTTTTGAGAAATGAGAACTGTTTGAGATAAAGGAATTCAGATGTTGATGTTGAGATATTGTAGGAACAGGTGATGTGAAATTTCACTGAAAGAGGAAGAAGAACTGAGATAAAAGGCTGGGTTTGGATGCGGCTAACTGAAAATGTGGCAACCATTTCAGAAGCTGCCAATTTGTTAATTAACTAATTTATTAGTTGGCTTTAAACTCAGTCAGACCTTTCTCTGAAGCTGGAAGATTCAGCCAGTCCTTTTCCTCAGAAGTAAAGTGGGAAAAATCTCCTACGCTCAATTTTTTTTATTTAAAATTCTTGATGGAAAATATTTTCTCCTCTGTTGCTCAAAGATGTTGCTAAAATTGAAGCCCTAGATCAACAAGACATTGAGGATCCCACACCTTTGCAGGTACATGTGGCAAGAAGACATCTTAAAAGAAAAATACCAGACCACAGTTCAGCAGAACTGAGAACCATTTCTGCTCGCTCCTAGGTGTCTGTTGGGGGCTTGGACAAGTCACCATTTCTGTGTCTCATTTATTCATAGTTAACGGACATAATAGTTTATTTCCAATCTCATTAGAGGAACCTGGACATGTTTGAGAGGTGGGCTAGTGCATATTGCGTATATTTCAGCAAGCCAAGTGCAGGGTCCTGCATGTGGGATGTGGCAATCCCAGGCACAAATATAGGTTGGGCAGAAAATGGCTGGAGAGCAGCCCTGAGGAGAAGGACTTGAGAGTTCTTGTGGATAAGAAGCTCAACGTGAGCCGATGGTGCGTGCTGGCAGCCCAGAAAGCCAACCCCATCCTGGGCTGCATCAAAAGAAGCGTGACCAGCAGGTCACGGGAGGTGATTCTCCCCCTCTGCTCTGCAGTCGTGAGACCCACCTGGAGCACTGTGTCCAGCTCTGGAGTCCTCAACATAGAAGGGACATGGAACTGTTGGAGCGGGTCCAGCGGAGGGACACCAAGATGCTCAGGGGGATGGAGCACCTCTCCTTTGAGTACAGGCTGAGAGAGCTGGGGCTGTTCAGCCTGGAGAAGAGAAGGCTCCGGGGAGACCTGATAGCAGCCTTTCACTATCTGAAGGGAGCTACAGGAGAGATGGAGAGGGACTCTGTCTCAGGAAGTCTAGTGATAGGACAAGGG
>VXBW01000152.1:662172-733083 GCA_013400375.1 Thinocorus orbignyianus
AAGGCCAGGCTGGATGGGGCTTTGAGCAACCTGGTCTAGTGGGAGTTGTCCCTGCCCATGGCAGGGGGGCTGGAACTCGATGATCTTCAAGGTCTCTTGACCAAGGTCTCTTGTCTCTTGACCTCTGACTGTTCTATGATTTTATGATTCATTCCTCTTTTAATATGTTCAGGTTATAAGCTGTGGGAGACTTTTGTCTTGGATTTGGCTTACCTCATCAAGATTGGCAGCTCCAGTCTTGATTTATATCTGAAGCAGTTGGAGTGATGCTCTTGAGGTGTCTTTCCGTCCTTATTGGCAAGACAGGGATCAAAGACAGGGATCGCAGTCATGAAGTATTCCGACTGGATATCGCATAGATATGCCTACATTGTATAGGCTCAGATCTTAATGTGCCTGAGCAATATAAAGGATAAATTGGAATACAGTCTTGGAGTGTTAAAGTTTCACAAGCCTTAATTTAACTTACCTGCTTTGCCTGCATATGGAGTCAGGTCTGAAAGCTCTGAATTGGATGATCTGAAGGGGATGCTATTCTCTTGAACGTGTGCACTACACTGGTTGTGGTATCTAAGTTAGCCATATACAAGTTGAATATGATCCCACATCAAAACAAAAATGATACTGATATAGTATGGTAATCTGAAGATTCAGAATTAAAAAGACAGGCTATTGAAATTGTTATCAGATGTTGTGTCTGAAATAAATACACTTTTCTCTAGAGAAAAAGGGTTGGCTGTTTCAGTTGCATGGTTTCAGTTGTGAAACAACCTTTTAGCAGAAACTTCTGTATAAAGACTTTTTCTGATGTGAGTGCATACTCTTGAGACTTTTTGTAAATATAGAAAACAACGTTGATTTTAGCAGTAAACTGCATCTTGTGTAAGTGGGCTGTGTAGATTGATGTAGAAGCCTTAAACAAATTAGAAGAACAGTTTAAAGTACTCAGTTAAATTCACTTAATGTTACCTTGATTAATGGTAGGTTTTTTCAGGTATCAGATAATTTTGCACTAGTTCAGTACAACTGTGTCTGTCTGCCTAATAACAATCAATAGTAAATGATTTCCTGCTTAAATATCAATTGAAAATCAGTGATTTCCTCCTTCCAACTGCACTTTGTGTCAATTATTGCACATAGCACAGCTCCACACAAGCGATTTGTCTATTAACCCCTTAACATATCTCTATATGTATTTATTTATTTGTTAAGTCTGGTTTCATCAGGCTAGGCTCTGAGGCGTTCCTTATGTTGAATTGTACATGACTAGTCTCAGCCTAAATGAAGATGCCATTCTACTAGAGTGAGCATCTCCAGACCTGGCCCTTGACTTATTGTGTCAATGATTAGAACAACCCTGAAAGGTTTTTTTACTCCTTAGTGGATGAATTAAGCATATGAAACTCAAATCTACTTTAATGATTTAATTCTGTGCTAGAGGAATATCAAGCCTCGTACTGGAAATGCTGACTGTCCAAAATGTGGCAAAGATATGTTGGTGAAAGGAAGGGTTGGAAATATTTTTCATGACAGCTTTTTTTTCTTGTAAAACTGTGTTATTTTGCTTCCAGTCCATTTCTTTTTGTGAAAGATGAACCAAAATGGCTGACAAAATCATAGGCACAAGGCACACATGAGGTGGCATTCTGGGCTGGAAAACCATCTTGCAGTGCTGCACAGTACATCATCCCTCTTTCCATATGTCTTTGCTTACTAGTGAGGATGAGTAGGTGTTGAAGTAGGAGGCACTACCTGAATCATCTGAGGGGGAAATAAATTGCTTGGGTAAGCAATTGCCCATCATCCTACCTGCAGGTAGACAGGTATCTTGCTTTCCAAGTGTTGAGATACGTATTTCTTTTGTCTAGCTTTGTTTTCTGTTTCTGAACTGTCTCTCCCAGATGATTACACTCCTTCGAGGAGATCTCTTTGTTAGTCTCAAGCAAGACAGATGCTTTGGCTTGAGCTGGTAATAGTGCTGTTTTGGGGGCTGACAAGCTGGGTGAATTTGCAGTGTGGTTGTATACATCCTCTTCAGTCACCAGTGCTGTGTGTTTAGCTCCTCAATATGTTCCATCTGTGGTAGCTAACGTGGGTATGGAATTTATGACTGCAAAGACTATAACATACCACAATACAGGAGTGCCTCTTGAGCTGAAATGATGTTTTTAATCAGTACATTAAATGTTGTAGTTGATTGACAGATGGCTTTTTCTGTTTTCTGGAATGAATGTACTCTAACTTAATTGTAACAAGGGTATCGCATCTTGTATAACACCTTTCATGCTAACGGGTATTACAGAATTTTAAAATCCATGTGCAAGGAGCACTTCATGCACCATGGAAATGCAACCACCTTGGGTAAAATGCAGAGAATTTAGGTAGAGGGAATGTAATTACCCATGCTGGAATTTGGCCAGCACACTGAGATTAAACCCCCTAATCTTACAAAGAGTACCATGGGATCTCTAATGACCACAAATGGTCAGATCACAATTTTATGTCTCTGCCTATAATGCTTTACTACAACAAGGGTATTTTCAATTGTATAGTGCATTCATTACAATTATGCAGCTAATTTTATTCTCATTGTAATTTCCAATAATAAAGTTACAAAAGTACCACTAAAATGTATGAACAAAATGGGATGACACAATATTATGTTAAATACATTTTTGGGGCATATTCTGCTCTCATTTATATTGGTCTCTTTCTTTGAAGCCAATGGAATTCCTCCAGATTTGTGCTGGAATAGCTAACCGAAGTTGTCTTTCCAAGAGAGCATTTTTATGCACATATATTGTAGATATGTTTGAAAAGTTAAATATTTATATTCTGTCCAAATATAGGAGAGCCTTTCTTCTTTTATTTTTAAAGCCATAAAATTGTTAACAGACCCATGAAGAAAGAATATTATGGCTCTATGTCTGTTGGTTAACCTTCACCACAAAAATTGATCTGTGGGAATTTCTCACAGTGTAACATACTGTATCCAATTCCATAGTTATTACTGTAAACCTATTAGTGCCACCTGGGTTTGCATATCCGCAATGCTGTCCAAGTGAAGACAGATTAGCTCTATCACATGTTATGCCAGAGGGACAGCCTCACGAGGAGTCTGCCCTCGGGGAGAAAAAAAAGGGCTCAGACCTTTAATGAGAATACAGTGCTTTATAATAGCATTTGGTGGCCTAGAGATTTTCTGTCAAGTCATTTCAAATTAAATTGGCAGCCTTGCAATGTTCAGCCCATATGAGTTTTTGTGCGGCCTACATTGTTAATGTTAAACCAATTCTCACATAAGATCAACAGAACATACAGAGGCAACGATTGCATCGGGCCTTCTTTTTAAAGCCTGGGCCTTCATAAGTGACTGGAAAATGCTTTTTGCAGAGCAAAATTTAACTTTGGGCTGAGTTATTCATGTGTAAATTCAGACAATTTATTTGTGAAATTATTTGTAAATAATTACACTTTTCTATATAGTGTAATAATGAAATTAGTACCAGTCTAGGAGTGAACTGAATGACTTCGTTACCAATTAGTGTGACTCCACTCCCACTCCCTTAGGCTGACTCCCACTGAAAAGGTGCAGAATTTGCCCCTGAGAACTCCATTTATTTCTGATACTTCCAGGACTTTCCTTTTTTAAAATGTAACACTTATGTGATATTTTAGTCCTTCTAGTGTCTGAGAACTTAAAAAGCAGACGATACTTGAAAATAAATTGCTATCATCGCACGGGGAGTTTTTCCTTTAAGATTTTTGTATGTTTTTCATTCAGGGCTCAGCCTGAAAAACACATTGGTGTCCTCTTTCTGTAAGTATTGATGGATTATTTTGGGGCCCTTGTGCTCAAAAATAGGTAAGTACCATGTTTGATGCAATTCAAGAATAACCAGGCAGTTGGGCTAGCTATAAGGATCCCCAGTTTGCATTTCCAGTTATGCAAAGTCCTAAGAATACCTGCAGGATTTTGAAAGTTCCTAAGCTCTGTTACATTTAATAGTAAAGGAAATAGCTTTGCAATTTCTAAATGAAGATCATTAGCTGTAACTGGTACAAGATAATATAAGATAAAAGTTTGCTTTCTAGCTGAGCAATAGGTTTTGTAGGGAGGAAAGACTAACGCACTGAGATGAGTGAAGAAAGGGTCTATTTCTGTGTTTTGGAGCTACATGTTATCTTAGTCCATTCTTGTACTGATATTAGATGAGTAAGATTAGTCATGTAATAATAAAACCAATTCCTGCTTATATTAGGGAGCAGGTATTTTTCATATTTTTCCTGGAAGGCTACTAAGATCTCCCATCCCATATTCAGTATATTTGCATTTGTAAATCAGGCATGAGTGATTACTTTTTTTTAGAGTTATCTAGGTAAAACCGCAGTCATGAAACAAGTGTGTATTTCCCTTTTTGTTTAATATAATCCTTGTTTTGGGATGCAGTCCAATACTGTGATTTCATAATATCCCCTACCCTCTGTATTCTGTTTTGTAATTGAAGGGAAAGTGATGACAGAAAATCTTCCTAATGTGATCACATTCTTATATGCAACTGTATAAAGAAAAATTCAGATCTTACTTCTCCAAATGAAAGGATAGGTCCACTGCATTTGGTAGGAGATTTACACTGCCAGAGCAAGTATGACTTGATCCCACATGGTGTAAACTTGTTTTTTTCCTCTGTTCTAAATGTTTATCTTCAGTGTACATACCTTGGTCAGAATTTAGCTCAATTTTCTTAATTTGCAACACTGAACCGAAGTCACCTGGGCTGCAATTCCATTGACCTCTTTGGAGTTACTAAATAATTGGATTTGAACTAATACACTTTTCACTGAGTGCTGTGTTGCTTTTCAGGGAGGTTAACACAATAACCATTTTCTATTTCTGCACTCAAACATCAGCATCCTTTCTTTTTTTTTTTTTTAAATATTTCTTTTCTTTTTTTTTCTTCTTTTTTTTTTGATTCCTGCTAGATAGAAGACAGAAAACAAAGTACTGCTGTAAATAGTGCTAAATAACTAAAGGGTGTCTGCAATTGCCTGGACCCTCACTTTGTTAGTTTATGTTGTGAGCAATAGTAAAATTCCTAGTGACATTACCGCTGTTGCATCTGGTTATTTTCACAGTCAACTGTCCTTCTGTAAAAGTGGGGTTCAGCTCGCATAAAGGTGATACCCTGAAGGGCCTTGTTTCTTTCCACTGGCAGTAGAGGAATCTTAGGTGATTAACTCCAAAATAGCTACAATTAGAGGGGAAAAAAAGTGCCCAAGTTAAATGTTAAAGTACCTTGCCACTATCTCTAGTGGTGTCTTTGAAGTTCAAAAGCAAGGAGTCAAATTCTTCAGTGTGCCTTGAACAAGCTGAGTCCGATACAGGAAGGTGGATAAAGCTGCCGTCTGTCTGAGGCTACGTGAACTGGCTTAAGCTGATCTTTTTTTGGCCTGAACTCATCTATCACCATTTCATATAGTGAATCTTGGTAACAGAACAAAAGGAGGCATGAGCCTTTCTGTGTCAAGTTCTTGATTCTCTCTCTTGATCTTGAAAAGATGAAATATGCATTAAGGTTTAGTATGTGCAGGCAACACTGGGGTTACGTCAAATGCTTATGCGTGAAGAGTTTTTTGGTTTTGTGTAAGAATTTGCAGCTTTGGGGCTTTAAGGAACGAATTCACACTGGCAGCGTCAGTAAACTTAAATCTGTGTTTTCTGAGAAATAGTTGACCTGGGAAGACATTATATTGAATAGGATTCTGAGAGCCTAATTTGAAATTTATTTTTATATAGAGACTCAAATATGTATTTAATAGATCGTATGAGTTATAGTCAATTGATTTGATCAGTCATTATTAAGATTTCAGATACTGGGCCTGATTCTGTACTTTTCTAAAACTTGTGTGGCCTGACTTAAATTATATAAGACACATGTGAGGTGTTATTTCCATTTTACACAAGTATCAGTGTTCATATGTTATGAAGAGCCTGGAAATGTGTGCCATGTGCCTTGTATCTGATGCAATACAGGTTGCGTGTCCCCATTGATGAGCTGTGCAGACCTACAGCAGCGCATCAGCAGAAGGGAACCGAGGGTGCTCCAAAGCAGGTGCCCATGCTCTGCACATTTCGGGAGGGTATTTCAGGCTGGTGCTAGTCTAGTCCCGCCAACTGAATGTCGGTAATCTGAGTGAGTAAATGAGAGCTCTCTGGGAATGCATCTCTCTGGTTTAGCTCTGAGACCACCCTGCAATGTGAGCTCAAGTGCGGTAAATGGGGATGATTGGGAGGTTCAACTCAAAAGGGTCCTTGTGATCCCAGCTAGAGCAGTAACATAGATGCACTCACACAGTGATTGGTGTGTGAGAGTTGCTCACTTCACTAAGTGACCGCTTTTAAATCTTAATTTGTTTTTCTCAACACTTTGTATTTAAATTCTTCTGCCATCACTAACCCGCTCAGGGAGAGCCAATGCAGGTATGTGGCTCCCGAGAGCACCGACCAAAGTTTCCTACCTCTCTGGCCTTGTTATAGAAGTTTATCAGCATGAGCAGATTAGCAGTGATGATATGGAATGCAGCTGTGTGATCTGAATGTCCTCACTGAGTGGGCTTTGATTAGCCAGTCAGCACAGTAGTGTATTTTAAATCATTTTTTTCTCCTTGTGAGGTGTATTGGTATGCCTTGGTTCACTGAACACATCCCAGAACACATCACCCTTGAATATCACAAATATACATACTCTGCATGGGTTGCAATGAGGCTTGTGGTACTTATGCAGATGCAAACCAGGAAGAACCACAAGGTGGAAAATAAATCTGAAACTATCTCACTGAGGAGTGGTACTGCAACTAAAAAACATCAAATATAGAAACTGGTACTAAACACATTGCTGATTATTCCTCTGCAATTCTCCTTTAAAACTTCTGATGGTCTTTAAACTGTTGTACTAATGTTTCAAAAGAAATGTAATTTTACAGAGTGACTTGTCTGGGAATAGAATGAGATGGAACATCTGTCCTTCTGAACTGTTGGAATTGCTTGGCTGAAGCAAATGCAAGATGAAAAAAATGGAGATAAAAAGACAGTTTTAAAAAAAAAAGAGACTTGTTAATCTTTTCTCTAAAACACATACTAAACTTTTCAAGTTCAATTTACTCATACTATTCCATGCTATTTTATACTACTACATCTTCCCACATAACAACTGAGTTAAAAAAAGGAAAAAAGTAAAACTGGTTTCATTACTGAGATGACAGCATATGCTACGACAGTTGAAAACGACTGATACATTTTCTGATCATAAAATATAGTTTTATTTTTTAAAATGATGTGAAGGAAAACATTTAATGTTCTAGACTCCTGCATCATGCTTTCAGCATCTCAGCTAATTATTGCAATGAACCATATTTTGTTCTAAGCTGGTATTCTAGAAAGCATACTGGAATAAACAACTGTCAAGATTTCTGTACTAGAAAGCACTTTAAGACTAGTAAAAGGTAACATTGTCTTTTCTAAATGTTTTCGGCAGACAGTAATCTATTTTCGTGGTGTTCTGTAAACCCTATTATCAGGGCTGCAGATTCCTACACATGACCAGTCTTCAGTAGTGAACAAAAATGGCATCTAAATCCCAAGTGACACTCTTAAGTACTTGGCAGCAGAAGGGCTCTTCTGAGGAAGATTAAGTTAATGGAAGCATTTGGGTAACATCTGCATGACTCTTTGTCCTGGTACGGCCAACTCACACTGCCGCAACACGTGACGGAGGATTTCTTCGATTATCACTTAAGAACAAAACTGGTTGAAGTTCCTCTCCAGGCATTCATCAGGCTGTAATGTATGTGTGAGAGCATATAGGCAGTGTAAACAGGCGCAGTTGCAAAGGCCAGTCCGTACGGACTTCAAGAGGACTTAATAAAAGTCAGATTACTTGTTTAATGAAAAGTAAAAGAAATCGAGGGAGGATTTGTTGTTGTAGCTGCTGTTTATTTGTCTTATTTACAGCAAGAAGTACTGTATTTTTCAGTCGAGTGCTGCCGCAGGCACACAGAGCCTCGTTAATACAGGCGATTAATACACTTGCCCTTCACCTCAGTTGACCTGGGTTTAAATCTGTTATTTTGTTACAAGTCAGAGGAGTTTATTGGCCTTTCTTTAGCCCCTAGCTGGTGCCTTTCCACCTTGTAAAACCACTTCACAATTTGGCATAAGTTTTCTGGTGTGAAAAGGCCTGGGGTTACAGCAGCAGGGAAGAGGCAGGTCCTGGCCGAGGGATGTCTGCGAAGGCAAGTGGGGAACCTCATCCAGGGTCTGATGGGGTTGGTCTGGTCTTGCTTGGCTTTGCGGACTCCCATTTGACATAAGGGAGATCCTTGCATGTCTGCATAACACAACGTTGGTTTCCATGCCTAGGTTGAAGAGAAGCTAGCTGGTTTCATGTTCTGTAGGACTAATATTAAAAGAAGAAAGATGAGGGGTATGCAAAACAATTATACTAGTATTGAACAGCACCAGGTTTGTGTTGAGACTTGTTAATAGTAAGGACCTGACAGAGTGAAGTCTCTGAAAAAGGGAGTAACCAGTAGAGAAGAAAAACACTTTCAAGCCTCTTTTCCTGCAAAGTCCAACACTGACATCATCAAGAGGTGATTTTCATCAACACCTACAAGGGAAACCTACAGACCAATACAAACTCCATGGATGTGCCACTTTTTTATTTCAAGATCTGGCTAATTGGAAAAATCATCTTGACTAGCTATTCCAAGATTTGGCATAAAAGGTACAAAAATTGCTGCAAGCTTAAATAAGATCCATCCTGAGAAAAGGAAAGAAGTTCAGAAATATATTTTTTTTCCCCATTAAAAAGGAGTGTTTTAGAGGAAATTGACGTTTTCCTGAAGAAAGCCTTGGAAAGTGAATTTGAAATTTGTGTATGTGAGTGGAACACTCAGCATTTTGGGCAGTTACACAGAAAAATAAAATTTGAAGAACATAAACCAGCCTAAAAAAAGAAAAAAAACACTTTCAGAATTTCACAGGAAAGAAACAAACACCAAGGCAAAAAGCTTGCTGTGGCCAAACTCTGCTGTCAAGTTACCATTCAGGTTTGAGCACCAGAGAAGTGTAATTCAGATCTATCTGCCAAAATTTACTGTCTCTTTCCTTAGCTTCAAATTCTAACATTACCATAAGAGAAGTCAATTAGTTGTTAATGATTTCCAGAACCTTATTTCCAGAAAGTATTTGCTTTCTCCACGATATGTATTCCTAGAATTTCTCCAGATTTTGTTTAGGTAAAGGAGTTTTTTCACTGCAATTACTTTTTCTTTAATCTCTTTCAAAGGAAAGGCACTGGCAGGCAAAGATTGCTTTTGCCTGCAGATTTCATCTTTGAATGATGTTCTGTGATTTAGGATGTGGTAGACATCCACTGTTGAACAGCACACTGGTTTCAGATGTTCTTTCCTTTTTGTTGCTGGTTACCAATATTTTTAATTTTTTTTTAATAGTACTGTTGTCCCAGCAGAGCCATTTGGAAAGAGACAGTGGGAATCTGCTTCAGGACAGTGTCAGCCAGCTTAAAGTAAAGAGCTTTTGTTGGGTTAAATTAACCTGCTAGCCTTTGTAATAGGAATGAAGAGGAGCTTTGTGGAGGGGGGCAGCTACCTCTTTCATAGGGGTGGTAGCAATGAGCTGAAGGGGAGACCCTCTAACAGCAGTTTCTTCAATGAGCAATTGACCACTGCTTGTAAAGAATTTCAGTGTTTATCCCTAGAAGTTGCTCCCACTAATGACATTGTTCAATGTGTCATCAAATTGCAGTGCTTCTCTGGGTGGTAGGGCTCTAGATACATCCCAGGGCCATGAGTTTTCCAATTAAATGTGCAGAGAATTAAGGAGTTTACATTTCTTGAGAATGAACAGATGAATATATGAGTCTTCTTATGAACTGGTTTAGTAAAAAAAAAACAAAACCCAACCCACCCAGACTGTATTAATAGCAGATTTTACTTTGTAAACTTACGAAACTTCTGATCCCACTGACCTACCCATTTCAGAAACTGGACAGAAAGACAAGAAAATTCTGTTCTTAAACCAGAGCCTGTTCATCACATTCACAGCAGTGTCAGCATGGAAGCAAAGCATCTACTTGAGAAAGTGAGGTGAGGAGGGAGGCGTGAGAATTAGTGGGACTAGTTGTGAAGCCAGGCCCTCTCTCAGTCACGATCCCAGTCTCAGCCCCAGCTCATAATGTTCACTTCTATGGAGTGAAGTTTAAAATCTCAACCAAGTTTCTAGGCCTTTAGTTTGGTGCGTGAAATGTAATAATTTATAACCCCCGACACCAGTGATCTGACAATACTGTGTGTTGGCATTGGCCTGAACACCATGCAGGTGACCTTAAATGGTTGTTGCTATATAAAAATGCTGAGGCCCTGTCATGGACTAAAGGATGTTCATTTCAAAAACAACACCAACTTTGTTAATCTGTCAAAAACTGCTCTAAAACCAGTGCATTTCTGTTTCTGATGGAATATGTTCCTTGGACCAGACCATCAGATTGTACGTACAGTTGAAGTCAAGCAAGCAATGTTCGTTTGCGACAGCCAAAGCTTTGGGTGCCTAGGGCTGCATATGTGTGTTGTATGTGGCTTGGATATTTATTGTAGGGCTGGCTTGCATGCAGGGGATCTGATGGTGGTGTGCCAAGAGGAGAAAGAAAGAAAATTCTCTTTCCACAGAGTGCTGTCAAAATCCTGCTTTTGTACTTTGAATCATTGGGGCTTGAGCTATTAGGCTTGCAATTGTTTAAAGATGTCATAAATATTTCTGATATTCTGTTAAATGCAGTCTGCTTTGATTACCAAACCTTGCTTGAGTATTGCCCTCAGGGGGGTAATGATAATACTGATTTACCTACGTATAGTGTGTAGTATATCAGCGTTATCAGGCGTGACTTTATTTTAGCAGAAACTTTACAATACAAATCTAATCTGATAGTTTTATATGGTCTCTGGCTCTGGATGTTGGAAATAGATTGCAGCTTGTGTTGTAATGGTTTTGTTTAATACAGCACATGGCTTTTCAAAAGCACTCGAGGGCTAACCTTTACTCCAGGTTTTGTTCTTACCCACGAATGGCCATTTGAATGATGACTTGCAAGAAACTGTTTGCAATGTTTCAGAAACCTGCCCTGACTTTGATATTCTTGTTTGAAGGTCACCCTTTCAGAGGCAGGGAGCTGTGTCATACTGTCTGAAGGATCCTGAAAACTTGCTGCTGAACAGGATTTGGAGTGACTTAGGAACAGAAAATATCTTCTCTTACCTGCCACCTGCTGAGGAGCGACCCTGCTGTAACTCCTTTCTTGCTGCTGCTCCTAAAATACCCTCAAGGGAGGGAAAAACTTTGCTACAAGCCCTTCAGCAGAGAGTGGATCCACAGGGGATGCAGTTGCATGGTGCGGTCTGGAGCCCAGTTTAACTTCATCTTTCCAGCGGTCCCAGAACTCTTCAAAAATGTGGGTGGAGATCCATTACACATGCTTACTATGGTTACTCGCCATGAAAAACAGTACGAACGGCCAACACAGACTCCAGGTGGTGGATCAGCATTAATCATAATAGACCCAGGGGCAGAGGATTGGCAAGATATCATGAGAAATGGTTGTGCATCCATTGCCTTGAACTCCATGACCTCCCACAGGGGACAGGGATATAAGGGTAAGTGGCAGTGCCTCCATCTTCTCCTTCCAGGTATCATAAACCATGATTTGCTGTATGCCCGTGTCCTTTTGTCTGCAGAAAAAAGGTGCATGACATAACCCTCTGGTAGAATAGACTGAGCAATTTTGGTTTTTTGAAAGCTTTCATGAAAAAAATAACAAAGGTAGAAGGCTGTCCTTCAAACTCAGTTGGGTTTAATCAGAACAGTTTTTAGGAGGATTGAATGCTTGTCAGCCTAAAAGACTATCTAGGTGATGAGCCAGAAAGATGCATCTTTCTCCTCTTTCCTCTCTTCCTCACTGATCTGTTGCATGTATTTCTGCTTGTCTGAACCAGAAAGGGAAACAGTGTGGACATGGAAGAGAAGCAGGATTGTTCAAAGTGTTTGCAGTGTGCTCACAACAGGCCTGTTGTATGAGATACTAGTGGTGAGCCAACTAGCAAGAGAAGAAGTTTGGGCTTGTGGTTGGCCTTGTGGCCGAGCTCTCTCGCTGCTGGAGCAGCTGCAGAGGCAGGCGAGGCCAAGCTGGCTGTGAGAAGATGGGGAAGTAGATGGGCTCTGGCCAGTGCCCATCCCTCCCCCTTCCCTCAAAGCAGAGTTGTGCAGGGAGCTCTTTTGCTCAGAGGATGTTAGGACACAAGTGGTGCCTCCACTGAACCACAGAGAGGAACAGCTACCAGAGTTGCTGAAATAGGGACTGTTAGATTCTGTGAGAGCTAGCTGCACTTCTGGAGGATTTTCTGCACCCCATCCTCTTTCGCTGGAGCTCTGGCTCTCTCCTGTTTGCACCTTCCCGCTCCCCGCAGTCCTTTCAGTTCATGTTTGCACTATGTCCTTTCTGTTTTGTACTGAGCTCTCCTGGCCTATTTCTCCTTACATCTTTCCCCATCAGTCCCTTGTTTCTTTTAGTTCCACCCCACCCACTTTATCTAAACCCTGTTAAAAGAAGAAAACATGACTGGACCTCCTCTGAAGCTGTTGTTATCACACAATTTGCTGGTTGTGTTACTGCCTTTCCTCCAACGTTCTTTGTTTTGGCTGTGAGAGCTCCAGGCAGGGCCTGGCTGCAGCTCTGTGTGTACAGAGACCAAAGGCACTCCATTCCCAGTAGTCCTTAGGCACTGATATTGTAAGCACAATTAGTAGTAATTTCAGTGGATGCAATTGCCAATGTGGCCACAGACTTACAATGCAGCTGTGGGAAAGTAAGTCTCCTGGTGTCTCCGATCACTATCTGTAAAATAATACTTTCCTTCTAGCCTTTAAATAAGGATACGTGGGTAAAACTAAATTGGATTTTAAAATATTTTGCACCGTGAATAATCTTCTGTGTGATTAGCAGGACAAGTTAGGTGTGTAGTTGTTTTTAATTGGTTCATATTAGGCTTACCTGTCTGTTTCTCAGATGTTACACGATTCTGTGGTGTGATGTACCGATTTGTAGCTCGTGCATCCACGTGTGCACACAAATATACATTTCAGCAGCACATTCCCTTTTCTGCTCTTCCTTTGGAGGATCCCACTGGAAACTTGGAAGAATTAGGCAACTGAGAAAGACTGTTGCAAGTTTTATATCCGCCCACCAACTTGGCATCTTTTGTACCTGCTTCGTGTGGAATGAGTAACAGTAGAGATGTGTATATATGCATATTCACACAACTGGCGCATTTGTAGATTAGCAATAAGGCAATGGTCAAAGCTTACTGCTCTTGCATGAGCCCACTTTATAGTGGTACAGAGTGCAGTGTATGCTATAATCACACTTACATATATCAAGGGATATATGTAAGTATGATTAAATATAGTATGTCTTATTGATTATGGATCACAAATATGTTTTGAGGTCCTTTGATTAAAGGCAGTACTGAAATATGAAGCATTGCAAAACGACCATGCTAATTTGCACGGTTGACTGGGAGACCCTTTGTGGCTGTATTAATTTTGCGATTCTCTGAGTTAACAAACCCAGCACAGCAAAGTTCATGCATCACAAGTTGCAATTATTCAGTGTATTTTGACAACCGTATATCTATTTTAGTTGTTTACAATGCTTAATGCTTTCCTAGTGGTTGTCCAATAGTATCTCTCTTATGAAAATCAATCAAATCTTACTCATGCAGGCTGAAAGGGGTCAGGCACATGGGGATGTTGGGCAGAGACAAAGCTGGGGACCCTTTCTTCTCTCACCTGCACGCTGTCTGTTTGCCCCTGCTAATTCAGCATACTCTGTCTTCTCAGAAGTGCCTGAAAAGGCCCTGAAACCAGCACTGTGATGATTAGGGACTAGTTAAGAGAGAGGCATTTTTGTACGTACTGTGTGGTGTGCAGACAAGTGTGACTCGTACTGTGCTGTTGTTAATTGCTTGATAGCGGCCAAATAATAGATGAAAAGATTTTTCTCTATAAAGCAGGGTTTACAAGTTTGGAAAATAAAGCCAACATAAGGTAAAAGCAAAGATCTTTGGTGTTTGACAGGAGGTAAATTTGCTCAAATGAGACAGATAAGGTTTCAGATGACACAGCTTTCAAATACCAAATTGTTTGTCGTACAGGTGTTAGTATTGAAAACACTTGCTGCTAAGTACAAAAAACTCCTTACAACCTAGCAACCCAGTGAACAAGCAAGTCTCCTAAATGCTGTGATATGACTCTGTCTTATATAGTTCCCCTTTCTTGGCCTTATGGATCTGAAATTCTCGCTCTCCAGATTATCAGGAAACCATCTGGATTTCCTTTGAGCTCAGCACATGGGATTATATCCTTGTTTCTGCCCAGCAGTGCAGCATCTCCCCAGTCCCACTCACCAAAACTTCTGGCAGTCCTGCATTTTGTATCTCTTGCCGTTCCAGGCAACCCAGGCATATATGCTTTGCACAAGTGCCAAAGTAAATAGTTTTTGCTGTTTCCAGAATGCTGGTGGTTGGGACTATTTTCTTGCTGCTTAACTGGCATTGGACACTGAGGGCTTTGCCATACAGTGTGCATCTCCTAGTATGGAGCAGGTAGCACAGTCTGCTTAACATGTCTCTTTTTTGGAAGGGAATTCCCACTCCCTTCTGCTTTGACTGAGGGTCTGTGCTGCTACATTTCTCCTTCCACCCACAGGGAAGTTGGCACTTCCCTCACCGTTGGGCTCAGCTTGGTGTTTGCCTGACGGCCATCACCTTGTCTGAAGTCTGGTTGTCTTAACCAAAACCAAAGTTTGTCCACAACCAACAGAAGTGTAAAACAGAATAAAAAGCATGCCTATGCCAGTCATTTCAATCTGTCTGTGTGAGCGCACCTCTTCCTCCAAGGGACCCTCTAACAGGCTGTCTCAGATGGTATGTGGCTGCTGAGTCTCCCCTGTAAAGACCAGAAGACTTGAGAGAGGTCTGTAAGACCAGGAACAATTCTAAACAAGGTATTTGAGTACGAGTGTGCATGTGATAGACGTCAGGTACGCTCTGCAGCCTGAACCACAGCCTCTTCTGGGGTCCAGAAGTAGACACAAGTGCTTTATGTAGCTCTGCTTTTGCATCCTAAAGGAACCTGCTGGCACTCTCACCTTCTTTCTTGCTAGTACCACTGTTTATATTTTGGGGTGTATGAAGGGGAACAGCCGGTATCTTGTTTTACTGTAGTGTGAGGAAAATCTATTTAAGTGCCTGAGGAAGGAACTGCTGGTTGCAGGTGTTCACGAGAGTTGTGTTCCTCTTTGCCCCTGCGCTCCTAGAGGGGAATTCAGCAAAAAGGACCTGTGTGTGGAGCACGGTCCCTGACTTCCCCAAAGCTATATAAACACAGCAGAAACACCGGTGGACGCTGGGGTAAAACAAAAAGAGGTTTAGATGATGTGATCTGTTTGGTATATTAAACTGTGAAACTTTTACCCTTTTTTTTTCATACATCGTTAGTGCTGGTTGTCCTATGTTCACATGTAAGGATGCTTTCCATTCCTGACTTTACCTTGAAACTTTCAGGACAATGAGCAGAGAATAAAAATAGGTGAATAATGAATGAATAACAGAGAGTAGTCCAGCATGCTTATCAGTAATAGTCTGCTGGCATCTCGCAGGCTGTAATTTCCCCACTTAAGCTCTGACCTGGTAGAACCCTTGAACACATTTAGAAGTGTATGTATAATTTCACTAAAAATATTTTCGTTCCTTTCTTAAAATGAAACGTGTCAGTAGTTCCCTGTGAAGATGCAGTGTTTACTCCCGTGCTTATGGGCACTGCATCAGGCATCACTCTTTTACATACTCGCAGAAACACTTTATCCCTGGTGAAATGTGTCGCCTCCTTTCTTGAGCTGAATGCTTCATTCCTCTCACTCGACGATCTAATACCACAGTGAATTAAATGTATTGATGAATCAGGACTGGAATCTACAGTGAATATGATTGCTTAAAAATAATTCTACCAGACGTAGTTTAGAGATGTCATTTTCTGTGGGCACATATGCTCTATGTATGGGTATATAAAACAGCGTGTGGGAATGCAACGCTATTTAACTCATAAATGGAGAGAAAAATTTTATTGGTTACAGCAAATATTTGTTCAAGGAAAAGGAGAGGAGATGAGAGCAATCCATATGAAAAGAAAGCGTGTTAGTACCCAGAACACTGAAAATATTGTTCAAGGACAGTTTATCCTTGTGGAAAATATGACCCCCTGTAAAGCTGCTGAGTCTGTTTGCAGATCATTTCAAAATAGAGTCCTTGCATTTGCCATTTTAGTTTGTTTTGGCTGTTGGTGTCCAAACTACATTCCTAGCAAATTGCATGAAGTGCTTATTCCATTATTTCTATTGTTATGTTTCTCAATAGAATGTGGTTATCTTGAGCTAGTGTCATGCTTTAGTACATTAGCACTAAAATGCACTGATGCTCTTGCAAAGAGAGTGTAGGGCCGCTGACATTGAGCTGGTACCTTGTCCCTTGTCCCTGGAGATTCCGTTACCAGAGGTGGCTTTCAGCATAAAGGGAAGAAAGAATATTTGCATTTCTTCATAATCTGGTCTACTCTTGTGAAACCATGACCTGTGCCAGTTCATATACATTCTGCTCAAACTCTGTCCAGGTGTTGGGATTTGCTTGACTGGTCCTAACTGGTTTTTGGATGAGAGGTGTTTTAATCTGCTCTGAATTTATATTTTGCATGGCTTCAGTTTTCACATAATGAGCCAGCTTTATCTGTCATGTGCACAGTTCTGCTTTCTTCACGTCCCAGTTCATAATTTTGTTACATGCCTTTTGTCCATAGAAAATAAAGGAATCGGGGAACTGAAATTGAATTAGAGTCAAAACGTGCTTGAGTTTCCTGTTTTTCTTGTATTAAAATACTTTTTCTATTGAGACCCAACACGCAGCAGTTTCCTAACCACAACCACGGGGGCTGCGAGAACACCCTGGGTTTTGTCGCGCAGCAGAGCGAAAGGGGCAGATTTGGGAGCGGGCTGGGGATGGGCTGGGCAGAGCAGTGCAGGGATCACACTGTCCCACCACACTGGCAGCTGCCCTGCTGCTGGTGGACAAACCAGTTATTTTTGTTCCTGGACACTGGCAATGACTAGGTTTGTGGTTCACCCCTTGTCCAAGTCAGATGTCATCTCTCTCTTGCATCCTTCTTTCCTGCTTTTTCCCCTGCCCATTCTTTTCTCTCGTCTTTTTTTTCTATCCTACCCCACACCTCCTGCTTTCACTCTGCCCTCGTTTTTCTCCTTTAGTCAAACAGACCTACTGAAATATAGAGCCTGACCTCTCCTTAAGAAGGGGGAGGATGTCCTTTTTCTTTTTAAATTATGCACCTGCTTAGATGTTTTCACCACATAATTGCTGTAGTCACTATTGGGAACACAGAAAGCTCCTTTAATACAACCACTAAAAGCGTTTTGATTTAAAATGATGCCTTCAGTTTTATGGCCTTTCTCTGCTTCTGGTAGTATCTGTCTGCAAAGACTAAATGGAGAGACAAAAGAAAGCAATGCAAGACCTGCCTCCAGCAATATTTCCACAGCGCTGTTACTAGGAGGACTGCTCACATTGAGGTCACTGCTAGGAGAGCTCATCGCTGAGTGCAAAATACACTCAAAAGTTACTTTATTATAAGATTAACAGCTCTATCATGAGAACCAGCAGCATTCCCAGGCTTGTGGGAATCAGTTCTGATGCATTCCAGCCCGGGATGTCCTTCTGATACTTTTTTCTTTTCTGTGGAAGCACTCATAAATTTGACCGTGGTACTTGGAGATGAGATATAGACACGCTTGAATACAGTCCTTATGAATCCAGCCACTCTCCGTCCTTTGTCCCAAGAAGGAGGTACTCTCTCTCTGAGTCTTACATCCCTTAGCAAACTAAGGGATATTTTAGATATCTTGCTGTTTGTTTTGGATTAAGTGGTGCTATTTAGGGAGTAATGTTCTCCTCAGTGTGAATGGGAGGAGTGGAATTTGCAGTTCCCATCTCAAGAAAAAAGATAATTTCACAAAAGATAAAGAAGCATTTTTATGCATAAGGAGGAGAGGGAGGCCTGCTACACTATCTAAATTTTGGATACCTCCCAGTTTAAAGGAGCTGTGATTTCGGCATTGATTAAACACCCCTATTCTTAGTGGTAAACAGAGGGGAAAAAAACCCTGCAAACATGATTATCTTAAATTGCAATGGTTTTATTTGTATTGACAAAATATTTAATAGAGAATAATTTAATAGAGATTAATTGGATCTTTAATTTAGGCACTAATTTGATGATCTACCCAACAATGAAATAAAGGCTGTTGATTATTTATCCATTATCTCATATAGAAGACAAGCACAGTGTTATTGAAGTGATTTGCATACTCTCTGAAGTCAAATATTAATACACACATGCCTTCCCTGAGCTTCAGCCTGTCATTAAAGCTCTGTGATCTTCTTTTTCCACTAACATTTTGGTCTAAGCTTTACTGCATAGTAAGATAAAACTTTATTACACAATTAGGCAAAACATCATTGCTGTGTTGAATAATCATTTTCTGAAGACAATGAATGCAACCTTTAATTAATATTTCATCTACGGCCAGGTTTATTCCCTTGGATAAGCCCTAATAATATTAGTGTCTCACAGCTTTTTTAGAAATGTAGTCTTGAGTCTGTTTGCTTTTTTTGCAATTGTGTCTAAAATTATCTGTTTCAGTTACAAACCTAACAAACCAAGGAGGAGCGTAATCTTCTAATGGCACTTGGAAGTGGGCCCTGCACTGGGTATTTTAATGCTCTCTCCCCTTATTATTGTTGCACCATGTTTTCCTTATTAACTTTTGATATGGGCTATCGCTTTCCTCCTTAAAAACCTCAGGATCACAGTTCAGTTCGAAGGCTGTGCGAGTCGATTGGACCTGTTGTTGTCGGGGCCTTTTCTACCAGCACTGTTTTTCCCCTGCTGTCAAATCTCCCCCCACCTATTAATTCCTCCTGCTTAAGGCCTATTTGACACTGTTGTAATGACCCCCCTTGGGAGATGTACAATTGGATTTGTAAGTTCCCGCATGGCTCTTGCTTTATGATGTTTGCTCCTGAGTCAGCACTGTATGCATGGCTGACTGGAATAGAGTGAAAATTTGAATAATTTCTGTTCTCTTCCCTGAGTCGTACTGCTGTTTGGTTGCAGAGGAGAAAAGCACCACAAAATGCTTTAGGAATCTCATATTACATATCTCATTCAATGACATTGAAATGCCTAATTTTTCTGTATATCTTGGTAGCACCTAACCTTTTTTGTTAGAAAAAAACTGAGTTTCACCAGAGTTTGATAGTTAAATACAATGAATGATGGATTTTTTTGTCACGTAGCAGCACTCCTGATGGACAGTACAGGCTCTGCTCCAAGTTGCACTTGGTCATAAAATATGTGGCAGCGTGAGGCTAAACTTGTATGCTGGTAGAACAATGATCTCATAGCTAGACGCTGGGGTAAAATTAGCTGTGGTCAAATTTACATTTTAGAGCAGGGATGAATGCTTGTCCCCTGTGTCCTAAGAAAGGGAAGGTTATTTCGGGGAATCTCTAGATTCCACAAATGCTTCTGAAGTTCAGAATCAACTGATTGCTTTCCTATAAATGAGTGGGGGGGTTATATTTCTTCTGCTTCAGCCAGCCACCATGAGTTCAGCTCTACCATCTGAACTACGTGCAGGCTTGTATCCTTACATCATGTGTTGATGATTCTCATTCTGCCGTATACTTTGGCAGGGAGTGATGCAATCTATCAGAAACTCTAAGCAATTATTTTCTTTCGGGCTGCATACTCTTCGTAATCCAGGTAGCAATTACCCAATCTGAATATTTGGCAAGTAGTTTGTATTCCCCATGGAGAAAGCATATGCAAGGCTGGCTCTGGCCTGATTAACTTACTTAGTTGCCCGACTTTACCGAGCGGCACTGAACACCTAAGGGGAACTAGCATGTTCCCAGGTACCTCTGTCCTGAACAACATCAGTAAAAACTAATCATCCCTTCTGGATTTGGTGTTCCCTTTCATCTTGGGCTGGCCGCATCCCAGGTGGGTGCAGCTTCTGGCAACATGCCCTACAATGTAGGTGTTAGTCTCAGAACAAAAGTAGAGGGCTGCCAGATGTCCAGTGTCACCTGCCCTAAGGAAATTTTCCTTCCAAATCTCCGAGTGGATTGTTTCACCAGGTGACTGCGGTTGTTGTGGTCTGCTGATGTGACCATGAGACAAAATGCACTGTTTGCTTCCGTGTTCAAGGGAAGTGGAATTTAACTTGCTCAGTTGTATTTTGCAGCTGCAAAGAAGGAAAAAAATAGAAGTAAGAGTACAGTACAGGATGGGCCAGCAAGTGTCTTATTTCCTGCGTTCTGGCAGCACTCTTAGGGAGGAGAGACACGGCGCCCTGGGTGACTATGGGCCAAATCCTCAAGAGCTCAAGAGCTGCACTCAGGACTGGAAAGAGAGCTAAAGTATTAAGACCGTTTTAATCCCTAGGTGACAAAGAGCCTTTAATACAGAAGGCTGTTCAGCTCATAACAATTCACATTTTTTTCATGGTGTTCCCTTTTCCTGCTTCTCAGAGGTGGCTATAGATGGCCTTAGAATTTTGTAAATATTTTCCAGCTTTTTTGGACAAGATTATCCTGCACTTCCTTGTGGGCTGGCAGACTTAAGTGAGATAGAAACATTGCTGGAGGACTAACTTCCTGCAGCATCACCTTGTCATTCAGGGCTCCAAACTTTTCTCACAAACATATATGTGGTGTCACTAATATGAAAGGGTCCAGGATGCTAGAGTATGCCCCTTTTCTCAGCTAGCTGCATCTGTCTGATGTGTCCAGAAGCAGGACCGGTTGCTCTTGATTAACTGAAAGAAATAGCTTATGTTTTTTAGAGCTGATTTGTCAAGGGTGGCCCTTGACAAGACTTGAACTCATTCTTCCTGATCCTAGTGGGGTGATTTCACAGCTCGTCTCTAGCCAATAAACCTGGTGGTAAGAGGCACAGCAAAGAGACACAAGGAAGTTCTTCTAATCTTCATGCAACTTCATGGGTGAGGTCAAGTTCTTATCCTATGATTCACCAGCAGATTTTGTTGGGATGAAGGGGTGAACATCAGTTCCCTCATGCTTCTTTGTCAGTTCCCACATATCAGCATTCCTCCCCATTATGGCATAAGGAAAATGGATGTGACTCACACTTCACAGGTTTCAGGTGGAGCAGAAATCAGAACATGAGAGAAGTTGAAAGTTATGAGAAGGAAAAGCAGGAAGAGCAGAAAATAACAAAAAAAAGAAGAGCAGTGAGGAAAGGAAAAGGTGCTCCCATTTTTTGTGGTGTTACTCCACAGAGCTCAGCTGCCAGGTTAGTAAGATCTGTAGGGAGATTGTGGTTAGTCCTGGTGGTTGACGGGGCGCCACTGCGTTCCTTGCAATGGGATTCAGGCCAACAGCATTACACCATCAACTCTGAGGGATCACCAGTAGCACAGATTGCCAACAGGAGAGGAAAACACAACAGAGGTGTTGCTAACTAGGAAGGATAAGCTTTAGTGACAGCCCAGCTGTTCTGTCCACCACCATGACCATCCCTCGAAAAGGAAAATGTCAGCATGCCTGGCTGCAACCTTTTCAGCCTGTAACAGAGTGATTGCTGTCAAATGTAATAGAATGTAAATATTTGTTGGGGTTTATAGTTTTGTGGTGGGGTTTTTTTTGGTTTGTTTGTTGGGGGTATTTTTTGTTTTTGTTTTTGTTTTTGTTTTTTTTTTTTAATTTTAAACTATAAATCCCCTCAGTTCCTTTCTTCCTTCTCTTTAGCAACAGGCTGTGGGTCATTAATATCAATAACACAGATCTCTCTCATGCCACACCTAAACTAAATTGTCAATAGGAGGTGTTGTAGAAGATTCACACATCATTCCAGCAACTGTAATATCTGTTGGGAAATGCAAAAACACCAGGTGCATAGCTGCTGGTTAGAGTTTCCATTTACTTTACCTGGGGCTTTTCTGTAACATGCAGCAATGTACGTCACATGCAGAAAAAAAGTAGGTGGAAGGTTCTTTCCAAACCACATTGACCGAAAGAATGTACGTGTCAGGTAAGCTGTATGCTGACGTGCTCATGAGTTCTGCAGTGGAAAGGGTTACCTTGTCAAGGAACTCTTCCTGGTGCAGGTGTGCATCCTAGTAGATTCATTCAGAGACTGAGAGACGAGAATGAGCCCTCCCTCATCTGACAAGTACAAACAGCATTTTATCCATTTGTCTCCTAGGACATTTGCTAGCTGTCTCGTTAATCTTTTACTCAAAGTCAGACATATGTATTGATGGAAAAACAAACCATAGACCACAGACCCCCTGCCTTGCATTCCTCACCTCCTCAGAATAACACTCACCATACAACTGTGCAGACAGCACCGGTACATCAATGGGTTTGTAGCTGCATTTCCTCCTTGCACTTCTAAAGCACCTCTTCCACTGCTGTGCTCATAAGCTCTTCTTCCTACTTATTATACGTATTGTTGAGTAACCACCTACCCCTTCCAGTCCATCACATACATCCCCTTCCTTATTTGCATTTTGCATATGTACGATGCCTCCTGTATCTCGGAAGTTAAGGTGGCCAGAGAAACTGCGACTGGAATTTCTTCCTTTTAATACAAAGTCACAGGGTGCTCCGTGCCCCTCTCACTGACCCTCTGGAGGCTTTATGAGCACTGTTAATTTTACTTGCTTCTAACAGACCAGTATCAAGGGCAACAAAAATTCAGGACCCAATCCTCAGCTGGGTGAATTGCTTTTAACTTTATTAACATTAAGAGGGAATAAAAAACTTGTGAGCCAGAGCTGGTAGCAAAGTATAGAAAGGGAAGTAATTTCAGGAACAGAAATATCTGTAAAGGTTAATCTCCAGTTATCTTGCCTCTGACTTCATCATCATCTGGTCGCAACAGACTTTGTGAGCTACAGAGCCAGGTTAGCTCAGCACTTAAGTAAAAGAGCCTGGAGCTGTTGTCTTGGTGGTGTTAAATAGTGATCTTCTATCTTACCCAAGCAAGCAGATTCTTTTGCATCTTGCATCACTGCATTATCTGAGCCTTTCTTGCAGGTCTGCCTTCAAGCCTGCCGGGCTGATTGGTTAGGATTATTGCCTGAGGCCTTCCAACGCTAATTTTATTTTTAATAGTATTTATTTTCTCCAACAAAGCTTTGCATGCTTACATGCTGCATCTCATTTTAAATGAGGTCAGAATTTCTTTAAATAGTAATTATTTGAAAGAGAAGAATACCCTCCAAGTCCTGTAAGAATATTGTTTATAAATATTTGTGCTTTGCATCTCTGTAAATGAAAATTACCAAAGCAGAACTAGGATTTATTTTCAGTTCTCTTTAATCTCAAACTTGTGCTTTGTACTATATGACATGGGATTGACCCATGTGGGATTGGATCCAGCCTGAATTCATATCTCACTCAAATCCACATTTGAACGTTGCTCAGGGTGTTTGTTCAGGAAGTTTTAGCCTGTCTGTTTCAAATAATTCATGCTTCTAGTGCTCAGTCTCAGCAAAATCCCCAGGGTCTCTAATAGGCTTTGTAAGCACTTCTTCAGGTGAGAATGTATTCTTCAATATGAGGTTTGATACAGTGATAGAACCTCCTCTCCTCGCCTCTCCTCTCCTCACCTCTCGTCTCCCTCTCCTTTCCCCCTCCTCTCCTCTTCTTCCTAATTTTTTTTATTTTTTCATTCTTTTCTTTTTTTTTTTTAGTTTCCATGTTCCCTTTGGAAAAATTCCTCAAAAAACTTTGTGCAGTGCCTAGTACAAGGAGGTTCAGATCATAGCTTGTTCTGTACTGCAAATCACCACTTACAAGTTAAAATGGGAAAAAGTTGCTCTGACTCCTCCCCAGGAGGTAGTTAAAGGTTTGTAGTAGCTAGTTCAGTTGATTCCCCAGGAAAGAGAAGCCCTCTGTTCTGGAAGCCGGTGTTGTTGCTAATGGTGTGACCTTTGAAGCATTACTTTGCCAGATACTTCTACAAGGTTCTGTAATTCAGTTGGCAGTCTTTAGTCTTGCTATGGAGATTGATCAGAAAGCCACAGCCTGCTGTGGTGGTAGAAAAAGTAGGAAACTGGTAGGAAATAGCCTTTGTGAAGTGCATTTTGCAGACAAACAGTTAAATAATAGAAGCTGTTATTATTATGGATTTTAGTCTGTAATAATCTGGGCCAGATTTGAATTTGTAAACCCGTCATGAAAAGTGCATCCATTCATCTCTAACCCTGGGTTCACTGAAGACGGTGAAGTTCAACATGTAGGTTAAAGTGAAAATGACATTCAATATTGGTTTTTGTACAGACTAATTTGCTGTCTGGAAAGCAGTAAAGCTAGAGAGGAGGCTGAAAAGCTATTGAAAGTGCTGTGGCAACTCACTGTAAACTTCTGAATCCCTGGCAGAGAGGCTACATCCAATCGTTGTTACTTCTCTTACTGTTGGTAAATTCTTTGAGGAACAGCATTATCGTTTGTTCTGAATTGTGTCCATGTTTGATCTGTGGATGTGTCTTCTAGGCTCAAATATAATACAGATGGATCTTCTCCACCTCGGTGAGTGACCTGCAAAGGCCAGATCTGGCTGCTGCTCCTCGGGTGAGCCATGGGAGCACCTCCCCTGCCTTGTTTTCCATTACTCTCCTTATAGAGGTACTGGAATTAGAATGAGAAGAAACACCAGTGTGTCTGCCAGCCTGTCCTGCCTGGTTGGCTCCATTGTTCTTCTCTTAATTTCATGCTGTAATTCATTCAGGGAGCAGCAATGTGAAATTTAGCATCCTAGATGATTTCTCACCCTCTTACTAGGCCTCCACGCCCTCTTCCACGGTCAGCATCCTTCAGATATCTGCAGCCTACCGTGATCTCCTGCCTCCCCCTTCCCTTCCCCCAGCAACTTGCTGTCCTTTAGCCAGGTTATACATATTTTTTCAATCCTGGTTGTTCATGGTCTCTGAGCACAGGGCTTAGCAGAGAGCTACGCTGCCAGCACTGCGAGACACCCCAAAGGGAGTTTGGCCGTGGCTCTGCCTGTTTTCACACCTCCCTGCAGATGGAGGCCATGGACCCCGCTCCCCTCTCCGGCGCCCCTGCAGGCACTCTGCCCGCCTTTGGCCTCCACTGTCAGAATGACTTTGGCAACTGCCACTGCTGGATTGCATCACCGTGCACGTCTCCCAGGTGGCCGCAGCTTTAAAACTCGCCTATCAGCCCGTCTATCTGCTATTAGGTTTGTATCTCGCCTGGCTATCTGGGGCATCGACTTCGGGGCTGCAGCTTTCATTGTAGTTTGGGCACGGCAGCGCTGGGATGTGGGTACTCGATCAGCAAACATAAATCCCGGAGTTGTTCTGGCTCGGCTGGCGTTTCTGTGGTGCCGTGGGAAATGGTTCGGTGTGCCGGAGAGCGGTGGGGATGGGTGATGGGGGAAGGTGGGCGAGCCCGGCATCCGCCTGCGTGCCTCAGCGGCCACTCAAGGACTAACTGGCACCATCGAGGAGACGGCCGGCTTCCCCTCCTGTGATTTATATTATATGGGGTTTATGGTGGGGTGTGGCCAAAGAGGGTCGGTGGGAAGCTGGCACATACGGCGAGGTGGGATTAGCGAGGAGCAGACAGACGGCAGCGCCGGACCGGGCAGGGGAGCCTGCACGTGGGACGGCTGAGCCGCAGAGGCAGCTGGCACCGGAGCGCTGATAAGGAGGAGAAACAGATGGCCACGCAAGCCCTTACACACGCCTTCCTGGTAGGCCTGCTGGGGGCTGGTCCACATCCCTTATTCCCCAAACAAAAATAAATCTTTTCCCTTCCCTTGTTTGAAGAATTCATGTGGCTCATTAAAGTTTACTGCCATAAACATGCTCTTGCAGTCTTCGCCCAGGTACATCGCTGCCGCTTGTGCATAACACAGGATCAGTCCCATTTGTGCCTCTGCTGTGCTGCTGTGACACCATTACAGAGCCCTTGCCTTACTGCTGCAACTCTGAAATGTGAAAAGGGGGAAGAAGCTCCAAAGAAGGAGGAATACTGTGTAAGATCCGCTGAAAACAATTCCAGAATTGGCCTTGATACTGAGGCGAGCATGTAGCAACTCGTAGGTGCGCAGAAGTTAACATGACAGGCTGCTGAGCAAAATTCATGGAAGAAGTGCTGTGCATTGCTGAGGTAAGAGCGGTGTGGTGTGGCAGTTGCTGTGGAAACCTTTTGGCTCTAGGGCCAAGAGCCCAACACAGGGTGGAAGGTAAGGGGAGCCTCGGTAGCACCTAGGTGAAAGGAGGCAAAGCTCCAGCATTCGGCATCCTCTCTCTACTGCAGTTTATCGCTTGCAGGCTCGCCTTATGCAGCTCTGTCTATTCTCCGTTACTACACAGCCACCACAGGGATGAGGTTTGGAAAAAGCACAGAATGTTTCTAGTAGTGCAGATGTTTTCAATGAATTCACCCTTCAGAACTGAAAGCGAAGGAGGCCTGGAAGGGGAAGAGTGTTTGCAGCGAAAAATATTCAGTTCATCCATATGTAGACCCAACGTGAGCCTGGGGGACACTAAGTGCCCCCTGTGAAGTGACAAGTGCCCTCAGTCTTCAGCGAAGTTCTGCTGAAGGCAGTGGGTATGTCTGTGTGGCAGTGGCAGCAATGACTGCTTTTTGGCTCGGTAAATTAGCCTTTGTGGCTGCACTCCGGCTCCTACAGTACGCACGCTTCAGTATCTCTTTAGAGGCTTGTCTGATGAAAAGGGAAAACATTCAGCATCTTGCCAGATCAGGGCCTGGATTTTGAAATATTTTTGTAGGTTAAAATGAGAATGCATATGCATGGACTTGTTTTCAGGCGAACTGAACACTTGTAGCTTGCAGAGTTGGGCACAAGTTTTTAGATATTCTGAGTCTCCAGAAACCAGTCTTAGAACTTCCTCCCTTCCCCCCAGCCCTGATACTATCCTTATTACCCTTGCTTCCATCTCCTCTGCTGTTATATTGTATTTTAGCTATGAAACTGTACTATTTAAACCATTTATGATACTGTTTGCTTGGGAAACAGTATAAAATCTGCTCTGACTATCCAATTTAGGGGTCTACACTGCTACTCAGCAGTGTGAACCCCTCAGTGACTTCCATGAAAAATCAATCAACAACAGTGAAATCAAGCAGAAAGGCTGCAAATGTCACTCAAAATAAGGCCCCCTTTCCTCCACCATGGATCTAACTCAGCCAGTGACCTAGAATCTGGCCCATTTCACTCACTGCAAAGCCTTTGGGTGCAAATTTACTCTCTAACTTCTACCAAAAGAAGCCCCACAACCTAGTCCCCACAACTTTCACATTTTAGGAAACCAGAAAATTTGTGTGAAGGCCCTTGCCACTGAAGTATCTCAAATGCTAACTTAATTCTGTGTGCCACCAATTGTAATCTTATGTGAATAGGCTTTCTAGTGTTACAATATTTCTGCAAATATTTAAAAAGGTGCCCATGTGTACACAAAAAATTGGGTATGGTTATAGGTCTGTCTATCTGTAATTTTGATGTCCTCCCTCCTTATCCCCACATCTGATTCCAAGAATGTCGTACCTGGAAAGAATCATTTCAAATTAATTCAATTTGTTTCAAAGCAGCATAAGTTTCATCCCTCACAAGGACCACTCAATCATATTACAGCTCCTGTGAAACTCCTAATGGGACACAAACCAAGTAAAAGTAGATTCAGGTGATCTCACATATTAAACATACTAATTAAATCTGACAGCAAAATGACTTTGTGAATTTCCTTTAATCCTGTTTTTAAATTAAGCTGTATGTATTTTGGCTCCAGGTTTCATGTGATCTATTTTCTATAAACTTCCTTTTAACCATGTCCTGTGGCCAATTCGCATCCAATTGTTTGAAAATCAGTCATAGGTGATAACTCTGGGTGATTAAATATGAAATGTCTAATTCTACTTTCAAATCCACCTGTTCCTTTGAAAAGCTTTGTAAATATCTCATTTGGGAGGTTCAAAGCTGTACCAGTCTGTCTCTACCAAAACCCCAAATGGGTCTCTGTGTTTTATGAGAAATTTTCCTAGAGGAAAACTAGCTTCAGGAAAGTGGGAATGTTTGCTTCGAATCAGTAGTATTTTTAATGCTGGCACTTTATAACCTTACCTAGGGGTGAATATTAGCTTATTTATAGAGTTTTGCAATGACATACAGACTAGCAAGGATAACAAGGGCCACACTGACTAACGAGGGCTTCTTCTTGAAGTCTGCTTCTGCACAGCGTTTGTACTTAACCCACTCTGTAGAAAGTTGGGCTTGCAGTTCAAGGAGATCTGTGTTGTCAGCCAGAATGTTAGTGGTCAGTATCCACCTGAATAAATGATCATCCATGATGGGTGCACTCCCCCATTGTGTGCATTTTAACTTCATGAAGCCAAAGCTCCAGGTGGCATCCAGGATATATGATGGTACTCAAACGGACTCCTTTTTTAGGGAATGGGTGCAAATTCTGATTATTTCTGGGACCTAGGGATACTGGTGACACTGATCTCTCATGTTTCCGGATCATGCTATGTTTTTTGCCTGTTTTAGTATGGTATCCTAACAATTTTACTTCTCAGGTTGTCTGGAATGTTTTGTCCTTTAGTGTGAGTGTGTATGTTTGTGTGTGTGTGTTAAGGAGAAAATATTCAGAGGCCATGCTGGGCGGAACATCTATTAATGTGATCTTGGACGGACTGCACTTAGTGAGCTAGATGGTTCTGCTCCTCTTAATTGTATATTGCACTGTCCTGATTGCAGCAGTGACATGATATATGCAATAAATAATAGATTCCATAGCAGCACTGCTTTCATATAATAGATATGGCAGTAAAATTCTCTCCTGGAGCAGCTTTCCAGAGCATCTGAGCCAACCATTTAGCTGGTGTAACTTGTTATAGCTCTGTCAAATTACACAGGACTCTGTCAGTTCGTTGCAGCAGCTGATTTAGCCACCCTTGTTCCATCAGGAATTAGTGGATGGGAAATTTACCTGGTCATACATACAGACAAGCAACACCTCATACCCAGAGTGCATACCTGTACGTGCTCACCAGAGCTCCTGTTTTGCTGGGATGACAATCTTGCCTGTTAGAGTGATTTTTTTGTTGGCACAGTTCTCTTGATCTCCATGCATAGTGACTCCTATACTGCAGAGTTAACAGGCGAGAGCAAGGAAAAGCTGCTGGGGGTACATGTGTTTGTGGGTACACACATGTGCGCATAGCACAGAGAAAATAAGCGGCACTGCTGAATAAACCTCCTATCTGCAGAGGTGTGAGGTAGTCGCATTACTCAGGAGTGTGCCGAAATGATTGATGCTAAAAATGTGACACCGCTGCACTCCACACAGCGCACATTAAAGAAAAAGCAAGGCAAGGCATATTAAATTTTATTGAGAGTAGGTTTTGCAACTCTTTAAGAGGCCATGTGCCATGCTTCCTTTTTTAGGATCCAAGTACCAAAATTAAAACCAGTAAATCTTTCTAAAAATAACCTGAGAAAAACTTTCCCCCGTGTAAAAACGAAGCATGCTAATGTCCTCATGTGCCTTGGTTTTCCAAAAAAATAGTGCCTTGTTGGAAAGTGCAGTATGTTCCCCTTGCACAATACCAAACTCTGTGTATCCTCTCTCCACCTTGCTGCCAATGGTGCGAGACTGGATGTGACCAATTCTGGGGTTCAAGCCAGTGACATCCGTAGGGATGGGAGGATGTTCTCCACTATTGGAGACAGAAGACCCCGACTGTGACAGGCTGCCTGAGGAAATGAACAGGATTTGGATCACTACATCTGGGGAAGATGGCGTTGTGGGAAGGTGAAGGATTTAAAAGTCAATCAGATACAAATTTATTGCATGGATTTTAATGAGGAATGTGTGCTTTGTGGGCATGGCTACAGGCATACTCACTGTTTGTATTCAGTGGGCAAAGACACGTGAAAGGTGTTTGCATAACACGAATGGGAAGTGGGTAAGGTCATTCTTTCTCACAGTTATGTTCTTTCTGTTTATATATATATAAAATTTACATTTATTGCAAAAGATTATGTGCTCATGCTGTGGCATATGTTAGGCTTGCTATTTCACTATTGTATGTTGATGAGAGAGGTCCTGGGCATAAGTAAGGTCCTGGGGAGGTGATAATTTTCAGTTAAAGGGGCATATAGTTTGCACAGGCAACAGGGAAAGAGATTATCTTAGAGATTTTGGAGAATTTCCTCTCTGCGAACTTGGAGGCAGAAACAGAAGTGCTATTCAGATCTTTTAAGACTGTACCTTTGTGCATTCCTCTGCATCTACAAAGTGCCCTGCCCAATTTGTGCAACTGCAGTTTGAACAGAAGAATAGTGACCAAGTGTTGTCTGTTCAGTGGGGTCTAGTAGGTGGGGAAAGAGGAGGGAAACTCCTTTGCTGCAGCTGGCAAGGACCAAAATATGAAAACATGGATGGAAAGGGCAGCCCTGTGTGAACTCAGATAGCTTTCCTATCTCTTAAAATCTCCGAGTCTAGATTTTGGAGTCTGTCTCCTGATAAAGTTGGAGGATATGTACTGCAAGTGCAGGTGGGAAGCTTAATGCTTTCTGGAAAAGGTAATGATGGAAGGTTGCAGTGAGCACTGGAACAGCCTTTCCTTCCCTCAGCCCACTCTGCCCAAATGAGCACTTTCTCTGCAACCATTGGCAGTAATAAATAATCTTCATCTAAAACATCTCTTGTTACAGCCTTTATTGTATTGGCAGAAAGTGCATAACAAGCTGGTGCTCTACTAATAGTTTTGTACTGATAAAATCCCAGCTGAGGCAAACACAGAAATTCTTTTTTTTAAAAAATTCTTCCTTGCAGTGCTAAAAACAGTTTACAGGAGATGTTGAAAGCAAAGTGCAAGATGTAGATATCATGTGTCTGCTTTTTAAGACTGGGGTGATGCCTAGGAAAAATCTTTGCTTTTGAAACCTGCTTTAAACTCCAGTGGAGCAAATGGGAGCTGGACCCATTTGCACCAGCAGTCGGTGCAACCTCGGCACGTCTGTCCAGTGTCAGTGGGACATTTGCCACGAGCTGCAATAGGAGGTAGAGCCAGGCCCCTGCAGGGGCCAGGGCTTCTCAGGGATCTCTTTTTGTTCATCTGAGCCACTTCTGCCCATTTCAAAAACTACAGCCAATTAGCTGTAAAAACAGATGTGCCTGTGATATTTCTCTTCCTCTAAGCATTACAGCCCAGATTGCTCTTGGTGCTTGCATGGCAGAAAGGAGGAGGCGGGCGAGAGGGGAAGGAGCAAGAAACCTTTGCTGATGTGTTTGCACATCTACTGAGGTACAAATATGGGGTGTGAAGAGGACTCAGGCTTTTTTCAGTAGCATCCCTTGTAATGCAGAGGATAGGGGAAAGGCTGGGAGAACGGTTCTTTTCTTTCCCATGTCTCTGTACCCACTGGCCCAGGGAAGCTGGGCACACAAACAGCAATGCTCTTCTTTCGTTTTCCCTTCAGCCCATTCCCTCAGGTGCTGGAAGCTTTGGGGGTTAACCTAAGCCTTGAGAAGCAAGTTACCCTGTCTGTCTGCAAGCAGAGGATGTCGGGTGGTGGGATCGTCAAACATGCACAGGAATGGGATCTTTGTGCTATGTGTGGAAGGAGCTGGGGGAGATGAGCCCCTCCAAGGTGAAGTTAGCCATTGCTGGCTACACCAGATCAATCTTGGGGCAAGGGCGAGGGCAGCCCTGAGGTGCTCCCTGCGCTGCTGTGCCTCCCTTGCTGCCAGCCAGCCCCACCCCTGCTCAGGCTGCTGGGTGCTGTGAAAACTCCGTGTACGACTCCTGCTCCTTGGGGGATCTTTTGGAAACTGGCCGTACAGCTCCCCCTCCTCGGGAGATCTTTCAGGCATTCCTCAGGGATGCTCCCTGCCGACCCCTGGGTGGTTCAGCTGGCTCCTCAGCAGAGCCAGCCGCTTGGCGCCTTGGAGCTGACTGTGATTCCTCCCCTGTCACCACCTCTTTTACTCTGTGTGTGGCATCAGAGCAGCCAGCAGGATGTAACTATAGACTCGGACTATTTAGGGCTGTCATTGCTGCTGGCCAACATGTACAGCAGGTTGACTCATGAAGGAGAAGGGGTTATTTTTTTAAAATGTAGTTTTTCAGGCTCAGGCTTTTGCACTGCAGTGGACAGGGAGTGCCACTTCACTAGAAAAGCTGCTTTAAGAGTAAGTTTCCTTGTTTTGTTTCATGGGAAGAGGAAAAAATGTCATTCTCTTGCATGGAATACGATAGGAAGGCCAGGATAATACCCCTGCCAGGGCTGGTGGGATGGGGCAGTGGTGTGAGCTGGTGTGAATGAGGAGAACCGGTCCTTGGGCACTACCACGCTGCGAGGGCTGGGGAAGCTTTGGATCCCCTCCTGACTGCAGATCTTCACAGCAGCATTCCTTGTGTGACAGGCCTTTTTCACATTTCCCCATTCAGCTGATTGTGGGTGCTGCGCTATTTTAAACCCACATGGAAGTATGTTTTTAGGACCATCTGCTACCGGCCCTAACCCAGATGATACAGTTAGAGCCTGCCCACAGCATCCTCCCCTCCTTCAGACAGTTCCAGGAACAAGCGGTGAGTCAGTCCCACAGCTGAACTCATATTTAGCTAACCCTGATATCCTGCCTATCGGAGGGAAATGCACAACGGCCTTCCCAGGTGCAAAGCCCTGTCGTTTCCATTAGTTAGAGGACACTTGGAGTAAAAAAAAAATAATAAAAAAAAACAACCTAAGCCAGCATCAAAGCAAGTGTCACATTAGTTAGTGCATCGACTCCTCTCATTCTGCAGAGTGAGGAGGGAGAAGCCGATTGTTTCCACACAGCAGCTCCTCCCTTTGGCTGTTGCTTCAAAGCTGAAGGGCAGTTTCTGCCCTGAGCTGACTGGTGGGCTTGTATCCCACCCCTTGCCTTTAGCTGTGGCCGTGCTGCTGAGGCAGTGGCTCTCCCTCCTGCTGAAATGGTCTTTCTACAGCTGGAGCATTGCTCATGTCTCCTTTGCATGCTGGGGGTGAATGTCAACATCTCCTGGAGCCATCCGAAGGCCAGTGTTGCCTGCCAGTGTCCCCTGCCTTCTCTTGTTGAGCAAATGTTGTTAAACCCACATCTGTGGATCTGGATGAGGCTCTTTTCCTTCACCTTAGGAGCTTCCTGAGCCTGAAATAAGGTTTCAGCCAATGGATCTTCTGAAATACCCTCCCAGATAGCTGCGTGACTAAGAACTGGTGTTTATAAGCCATTACTCGGTGTATTTTAAACTCCTGCTCTTTGATCCCTGTGTGATCCAGCAGCCACTTTCTGGCCATTTGGCAAAACTGGCAAAACATGCCCTGCTCTGTCATCACGTTTCTCCTGGATCCACTTAGCACGCCTCACCGTTTGCCACCCAGCAGGTTAATGATCCATAATTACCTTCTACATATAATGAGGAAAGCTCAATATCTCCGCAGCGGATACGCCAGCATCCAGCCCGGGCACAGCCTTCCAATGTTAAGTGATACCTGAGGCCCTGTCCTGCTCCCACTGAGGCGGCGGTAAATCCCCCACCGCCCCCGCACGGCTGCCGACTGCCGCACGGAGGAAAAGCCCTCCCCAGCGCTGCTGGCAGCCTCACCTGCAAAATGAGTACGAAACCCAAATGCTGTTTTATTCAGGCTATCCGGTAAGTATTTGTGTGCTGCCACTTATGCACAGGTCAAGCCTGGCTGCGAGGAGCTTTCGCTGGTATCCTGTTTCGATCAATGCTGATTTAAATAAGCATCATGAACCTAATTATTTAGTGCAGTCATGACACTGAATTTGCTACGGTACCCTTGAGACAGGCAGGCTTTATCCTGCTCAACAGAAACATCCGCAGCTGTACCACACTCTGCTTCAGGCTCCTTGGAGTTACTTCATCGTCGCCTGACAGCTGTGTCCCCTGACCATTATCTGGTGGCCGCATACTTCAATAGCGGACTGTATGTACTGTATGCACTAGACTACAGTGTGACCTGACAGCCTGGCTTCCTCTCCCAGAGTATATCTTCTGCTACTCTTTAGCATCCTACAGTTTATCTGTGGTCAGCTTTCTTACCCATTTCCTGCCAGCTGCTACTGGTCTTTTAGTCAGCTCCGCCAGGCATACAGCAATGGTGAGCTTTCTGAGCCTCTCGATGTGTTATTTCTTGGACGTAGGCTTTGCAAAGGCTGCTCTGCTGTTTTCTATACAGGATTTCTTCGTATGTAGTGTCATGGCAATTAAAGAATGTCACTCTAAGAAATACGCCTCCTCTTTATGACACGGTATTAATTTTATTTCAGTTCTTGCATTGTTGCAGTGTTTTGGTTGAGGCTTGATGCACACAAAATTGTTTCCAGCAACAATTACAACTCAGCACAGGGATCCCAGCATTTGGTATCCTTCTTCCTTCCTTTGATGAATTGTCCCTCAGAGGTGTTAAAGCAGCTGAGAGCACAAGTCACTGCCCTGGATCCAGAATTTGGCATTTTACAGGGTGGCAATTCCTCTGCCTAAGCCATTTGGAAAATCACTACTTCTCCCAGCTGTGACTGAGCTGATGGCACTGAAATGTGGTTCATGTGCTGAGCTCAGCTTGGAGGTGTCCTCCTTGCTGCAGCAGGGCACAGAAACTGCGGAGCGTCAGTTATCAGTGGATGTGTCCCTTGCTTCTGTTGGTCCTGTCAGGTCAGGTTTTAGGCTTACTGTTGTGGTTAATTTGGGAAGCACTGGCTTTGGGGGAATCAAGTATATTAAGTGAGGGTTTTTTCTCCGCCCTGACTTCCCCTGGGTGGGAGCCCCCTTCCCAGGATGAGATGGGTCTTTAGTGAGGCAGAAATCAGCTCCTCAGACTCTAGGGCTCCAGGCTACCAACAATAATGGCTTTGAGACAGTGAAAGGAGAAGAGCTCAAAGCCTTGCCCAAAGAATTTCCTGTTATCTTTTCTTTTTTAAAAAGAAAAAAGAAATCATGTTAAACCTTTATGAGGTTTATGACTCAGCATGTAATAGATCCTTATGCTGGGGCATGGGGCTGTGCAAAAGTTCCTACTACTTCTTGTGTGCTCTTTGCTAAGATCTGACGTGTACCATCAGTGGCTGTGTCCTCTGTGATTAAACGTAGGCAAAGCATGGATAAGGCTGTGACCATATCCTGTTCAACCATGCAGTCTAACTGCGTGCCTGGAAGCAGGAGTGCTTGAGCCAAAGGCAAAGGCAGATCACATGGAAAGTCAAAAATAAAAAGAAATTGTGCTTGTGCAGTGGAGTTCACTGCTGAGCTGCTGGGGGACTGAATGTTCATGGCACAGTTTCTGGAATGACAAGGAAAGTAGAGATGTTCTCCTGCCATCCAAATGATAGGAGAGATTCAGCATTCATTCTGAAACCTAGTGAAGATAGCTTGGGGTGAGGATCGTGATCTTGTTCTGAAACACCTTTTGGACTAGTCTGTCAACCTCAGCAATACGTTGAGGACGGCTGGAGAGGTTTGTCTCACTATCCTAGGGCCAGTGTGTACAAATGCTTTGCGTTCAACGTTCAGCATTGATGTTTGCTTCTCTTCTGGTCACATTACTAGACATACCTAATAAAAAATCTGCTCCGCACCATAGAATGCTAAGATGGAAATTACTTGTCAGATCTTTCTGTGCCTGCTGTGGGGCTCCTGCCATGTAGTGAGAGAGTTACTGATTTTAAGGCATTGATGCATTTGGTTCCAGTGAATCCACTTGACCCACTGATGCACATCTGCCAGTATAACTATTCTTCTCTCCATTATTTACCACTCCAGCAATTTTTTTGATCAGATCTAGCTTTCAGTAGCTACATTTTTTCATTTTCTCTAGATAATTGCTAAGGATAGTGAGCACACTGAGCTAAGAAGAGTTTTCTGTGGGATCTCATTAGACATCTTCAGAAGAAGGAGGTGATTCAGTTAGGATTGCCTTTTTGAGCACTATTTGCTCACCATCTTTTAATTGATTTATTATGAGGTATATTCATGCTGCATAGTGCTAATTATTTTAATCAGGATGCCATGTGGGGCTGTGTTAAATGCCTCACAGATGTTGAAAGCCACTATGTAGACACAGCTACCTTTATCAGCTAACCTTGTAATTTCACTAAAAAGCAACACCAAGCTCATTTGACAAGACGTGTCCACAAAAACATGCTGATAACTATTAATTATGCTGCCATCTTTTAAGCCTTTTTCAACTCTGACCCACATGAGCCTGTCTGAGCGGGATGAAGCTGCAATGCAAACGAGACATGGGGGCAGAGGAGACTAGCTAAGCCATGTCATCTCCAAGCCAGGAGCTGCATTAGCTAATACTAGTTAAGAAAGGATGGGAGGGGGAAAAAAAGACTGTTACCTTGTTAAGCCACTTGATTCCTTGATCAGTGTTAGGCTGTGATTGCCCAGGCTGCTTGTTTTACCTGTTTGAAACAGTGCTGCCTCATGGACTTTTTCCAGTCTTCTGGAAGTTCTGCAGTGGTCCAGGATGTATGAAAAATCAGCACTGAGATTTTGGAGACCTCTTTGACACACCTCTTTAATATGCTGGGGTGCAACTTACCAAGTGCTGCTGATTGAAAAATGTTCGGTTTTGATAGCTGCTATTTAACTTTCCCCTAAGTAACTGATGGAATAGAAAGTGTTTCCTTATCGCTGTGAGATAAGAATACATCATCCTGCTACTTTCCAAATACAAACCTGAAATATTTATTGAATACTTCTGCTTTTATGAATCATGACTGACAATTTTGAGATGCTATCTAGCTGTGGAGCTATCCCATTGTTAGGATTTTGTTTGTTCCTGATACATTTAAACAGTTCCTCTTTATTGTTCTTACTGGCTGCAGATTTGTGTGTTGGTGCCTTTAATTTCCTATGGTAATTTCCTCACTGCTGATATATGTACACCCACACTGTCAAATCGTCAAATCCAGATGCAAGTCCAAAGTCCAAACCAGCGAAGTTTTAATGAATCTGAGCCCTTGTTTTTGTCTCGACCCATTACAAACAAACAGCTATAAAGCTTGGATTGAGGTTTAATTTCTGAATTTCATATCCCTTTCCTCTGAATCCAGAAGAGCTGGCATGTTTCAAAGCCGCCTCTTTCTCAGTGGCTCTCAGTCTTTTAGTGTCAAGATTAGAAAAAAAAAATTAAATATCCTATTTATTTAATTCCTATGAGCTGAGAATAGAACCCTAGAATCCTAGAATGGTTAGAGTTGGAATAAAGTGGTTTGTAGTACTACAAAAATATCTGGGTTATTTTTTTGGAGGTGAATATGGTCCTGGCTACAGAGGTAACTCGTGGATAGGGCTGCTCGTCCTCTGCTCCCACATAGGGCTCAAACCTGCTGCAGAACTGGCTGCAGAGAATAGAGGATTTCTGCATGTAGGGAGCAACTATTGAGTATGGATGCTGAGTCCCTTCCATTTTGGTCCAGGTGCTGCTGCAGTGTGTATAAATAAGGCAAGATGGGAAATAATGGGACAGTGGGGAGTAATTAACTCCTTGTAATGAATCAGGGCTGAAGCTGTGCAGGTTACCCTCCCTGTCTTGCTGGGCAGTCACTCACAGCAGTGGCTCACAGCCCTGAGTGCCTGGGTAGGAGGGTAAGCCTAAGTGCCACCCAGCTTTTGAGTTTGGAGGTGGGTGGACATGGTATCTGGAGGCATTTGGGTAGATTGAGTGGGGTTTTCTCTGCCTCCTCCCAGTTCTTGTGAGAGGTGAGGAGTTTTCCATGCTTTTGTCTCTGAAGTAGTGTGCTGCTGCTTGCTGCAGTTTTGCACATGATGTACCCCAGGGGCTTAGAAAAGCCCTTCTAGGCAATAGCAGGTGAGTTGTTATTTTTGATTGCAACTGGGTGACCATTTATTGGCTCTTCTGCTCGGTAAAGTTATTTAGAAAGTTATGCAGCTGGAAGAACGCTGCAAGCCTGGCTTACAAGTCTCCTCTCTTTCCCAGTAATAGACTTTGATTTGTCGTAGTTCATTTCCCTCTGAAGTCTGCTTTTTGTAGATAACATAAAGCACTTGGCATAGTGGTTGATAACTGAATGTATGAAGCATGACATTTTCCTAGATACAGTATGCCATATGAACACTTGTCTTTTGTATCGGAACCCATAAACAAGAGTTGACTGAGGGCAAATAACTTGCTCAGGTCCTGTGGGGAGGCAGGGAATGAGAGTCGGTGCTGGGGGGAGCATGATGTGGTCACAGCTGCCTAAGGAGGGTATGTGGCAAGAGAACACAAAGCTGAAGGGCAAATGATCCCTGTGAAACAACTGGTAGCAGGTGAGGTGCCTCGTGATGTGGACAGAAAAAAATGTCTTTTGGAAACTTAATTTCCTCCTTACTTGTTTTTCTGTCCAGTGATTAAAATACTGACATGTTTTTCTATCTCTGGAGCACAGCAATCCACCTCTCCTCCTGCCTCCCCCAGGCCAGTGAAAGCTCAGAAACTGGCATTAAGGACTGGGACACCACTGCTGGGTTTGATCCTGGACAGCCATGTCGGGGTAGATGATGGTGCCCATGCCCAGCCCTCCGGTGAGGCAGTTCACCTCTTGGTTTCTCCCTCACTGCCCACACAGAAAAGCTAAAAATAGTAGCTGGTCTTACAGAGTTCTGGGAAACTTAATTCCTTGGTATGAATAAAGCACTGAGCTGGGTGGCTGGAAAGCACTTTGTGCTGTAAGATGGAGCATTATGTATACCAGTGAATATGCAGAACTGTGTAGTATATTTTAAAAGTAATGAGGCTTCACACCTTCGGCTTTGCTATTAAAGCTTTGCCGAGAGCTGGATTCACACTGCTGCGTTGCTGAGAGTTATTAAGGGTGCATGAGAACAGAGGGAAAATGACTGCCCTTCTCCTTAGCAGCTCTGAAGATTTTACACCAGTAGCCTGACTCCAGCCAACACAGGACTCACCCTGAAATGTAAAGGGGAGAGAGACCGGCCGTGTCATGAAGGGCAGCCAGCAGGATATGGGAAATGCCTAGCTCTGGTGAGTCAAGCAGAAGATACTTGGGGTTGAATTTTCAAGCCTCCTTTCCTAAACTGTGAATGCAAGCTGCATGCAGGCAAGTACAGGCCAGAGACAACTTGAAGAAATGCTGACTTGCTCATAAAAATGCAGATTTTACAGTTGTGTGTGTGTAAGAACGTTCACATAGCAAGTAAGAAGCTGTGAACTGCTTCCCTTGATGCAGACTGAGCTTAGCCATCTTCAGTTCAGGCTCAGTTTTAAGGGAAAGTAAGCTAATTACTGATTCTGAACGAGAATCAGGCATCCGTTTGCACTGAGTTTTGGCATTCTGTTTCAGCTGTACATTTATGAGATATCCAGAGGAGCAGGAACTGAAACTGAAGAAAATATTTGTGGGATTCCACAGAGACGGAAGCTGCCACTGGTTTGCACGTGTGAATTTTGCCAATACATTTCGGTGGCTTAGAATAAAAGTCTGGTGCTTGCTCATAATGAAAGTTGAACCTAAAAGTGGCTATACTCAAATTCTGAATGCCCAGCAAACTGGAGTATGAGGGTTTAAGGCAGAAGAGAGGGGCAACACCAGGTAAAGATGGTGTTATGTTTATTTTGGTGCTTGAAGTTGATTAGAGTTGGGTGAAAATGATTAGCTGAAAGGATTCTGAGTAAACCAATTTAAAATGTAATTATGAAGGGCTCAAGATAGTGTGTGTGTAATTATGTTTCTTGCCCATGTGTACTGTAGTTGGTGATTTTGGTCTGCAGCAAGTGGGAGGGAGGGGCATGCAGGAGAATAGCTGCTTGTGATGGGTTCATCCTGCACTCTGAAGGTGCACTTTTCACTGTGCCTGAGCTGGTGCTAAGCTGGGTATCAAACCCGATGTAGCCACAGCGATGCTTACTTGTGTTTCAGCTGCTCAGAGCTGGGGACAAACAGCCAGGCAGGTGGTGGCAGCGAACTCTGTGCTGCTCTCCTGGGATGCTCCTAGGTTGTGCCACTGAGAGCTCATGCAAAACCAGCTCGGGGCTGACCAAGCAAACTGCGGTGTAGCCTAGGACGAGACCACTGATGTTGTGGCTAGTGGCATTTCAAGGTTGTCCGTATCACCCTTGTGACCAGCAATGGGGAGTAAGCCCTGTCCTGTTGGCAAGTTGCCACAGGCCAGCTCGTATCCATGCTGTTGGGAGCAAAGTCATTCCAGGATGGGGTTGCTGCATCCACACTGCATGCTCTGGAGTGAGCCACGTCTGTGCAGAGAGGGTGTACGAGTGGGGGGACTTGTCCCCTTGGGCTGTGCTTGGCTCTCCTGCCAGACACTGGCCTGAGGCTAGAGCCTGGAATGAGCAGAGCAGCGCAGCATCGATGTGCGCATCCAGGAGCCGAGCAGGGCAAGCCATGGGGATCGCGTGAAGGCATCTTTTTGAGGCTGTTGCTTCTGGGCTTTCCTCCAGCTGTTTTGCTTGTGTATTCTCATACTACTAAAGGCACAAAAGGTCAGAAAATGTTCCTAGGATCCTTTGTACATTAAACAGGGAAGACAGTGAGGGAGAGAAAGGAGAGAAGAAATCACCGGTGTAAGGTGGGCTGTAACAGGGAAGTCATTAAGGGGGTGAAGTCAGGAGTGCTAAAATGCATTTTATTATCAGTGCTGAAGGGATGTGATGCCAGATGAGCACGTCTGCATTAGGTAGTGAGCTGTGCACAGAGGCACATTTAGGACAGAAAGTGAAAGGACATGCTCCAGCTGACTCATGCACCCATCCAAAGCATGCGAGTTATCCCTTCCATAAGAGCTGCCTCCCCGGGCAGCTGCGGTGCCGCACATGAGAGGGCGGGAAGGAGCCTCCTGGGACAGTGCGCTCAATCTCTGCTATTGCATCCTGTAATTCCTGATCAAGCACGATCTTAAAAAATGAAAAAGCGGTGTTGCGCCCATGTTGTTTCACCATTTTCTTATGTTCTCTGTATGCCTGCTTTCTGTTACTGGCCTTAATGAGGTTGTTAGCTGCTTGGGGCAGCAGCGTTCTTCTTGTGCTCCCATCATTTGCTGCAGTGGGCTGGTATCACACAGACTATCATGTCGGCACTTCAGACACATCTGCTGACATTTTTTGGACATGGGCTGCAAGATAGAGCTGTTCCGTTGGGCCAGCTGCAGTTTCACAGCGGGAAACCCATGTTTCTGTTTTGTCCTTTGATCAGTAGGTGCTGGTGTGTGTCTGAGGTTCCCAGTGATTTTTCAGCACAAGCAACTAATCCTTTTCATACTTAATCATTCAGTCGGCACCGATGTGTGCCTCTGAGCAATGGCCTAAAGACCAGAACTTCTAGCCAAATCTTGCATTTTGCTAAAACCACAAATCAAAATTTGAAAAATTGGTGCAATAAGAAATAAAGCTTCCCAATAAAGAGAAAGGAATATTTCAGCTGTTGTCATCTTAATACTTTCTTGCAGGAAAGGACTGCTTTTGGAAGATGGCAAGGAAAACCAAAAGGAGTAGCAGTGCCTACAGCTGATAACACTGACCTGTTTTCCTGGCATTCTTCCAAATTCAAGGCCAGCTTTGCTTGAAATATAGGTGATTCATCAATTGAATTGCAAGCAGATAGTGTGGTGCAGGAGCACAGTCATAGGCATGTTATTATTTCAATAACCTGAGTTTTAGCTGTTCCACTTTAAAAACTGATGAAGCAAATAATGTTATGACACAGATGTAGGCAGTGAAAATGTGTCAGAGAAAGGCAATTAACCTCTGTACTAATAAAGTCTGTCCAACTAATAAAGCTTTTTTATATATATTATAATAGCTAATAAGAAATATATAGGCCATGAGTATTCAATGCTGCAAGCCTATGAATATACCTATGAAAAGTAGATGTAACACTTCATCAAGGAAAAGCAAGAGTTTTTTATATCTTCTTTACTCAAGTGTAAATGACTAAAAAGTCCCAAGGTGACTTTTGGTGGGGTAGGTTACGGATTTCTCAGGTCATATTGGCATCATGTCCCTCCTGCTGCAGCTAAGGTTGGGCCTTTAGTTCCATAAACATGCATTCCTTTAATCGTGTACCTTGTTGTATTATTGGTTCTTCCAGACATTCATGGGCATTCTGAGCTGAAATACGATTGATTAAAAACCAAAGCAAAAGGGATTCTGTAATCCAGCTGCCTGGCTGGAGAAATAGGATTATATGAGATGGTTGCCTGGCGCAGGAGAAAGTTCTCTCCAGTCCTTGCCTTCTCTTTCTGCCTCAGTATTCATGATTTCTCACACTGACAGATACCATGAAGCTGACGTAGAATGTGAACCAAAACTAGGTGAATTAAATACAGGCTTGAAATTCTTTGCCAAGTCATGTAAAAGTTATTGTGGACAAAACTGACTGCTCTCATGGGAGAAAGCAATATTTCTGAAAACAAGTGATCTTCCTAATGCATTAACATTGTAAGCATTGTTATGCTATAACCATCATTTAGCTGTTTCACATGGTACTTTGACAAAATTAGTCTATTAGCAAACATCACATCTGCAGTTCTGTCATATTGTAATGTCACCAAAGCTGCTGGATGCTTAAACATTGACAGTACAAATACACTGAAAAACACAGCTTGACCTTGTGTATGTCTTTTAGGAGACACAGTAGTAAAATGTCCTTTTATCTTGTTTGCAAACACTTCAGACCAATACATTAAAGCACTACAAGGTTAAAACCCCTTGTAACTATCAGCAGTCACCTGCCATCTTTTCTCTTAAAGCAAAACCTTTATGGTGTTATGTCTCATATTTACAATCCTACACAGACATACCTTGTGCTGGTAAGTGTGTGATAAAAGCAAACTTTTATCAAAGGTTTTAATATCTTAGCTGTGTCCTACCTCTTTACCTACAGAAGTGTTACTGTTAAAGGTATTAAATAATATTTAAATATTAATAATTAACAACAAACACCTCACATAAGTTATCGTTATCGAGGGGCACATGCTCTTGATTATGGCCTCTGTCCTTGTGCTCCCCTACACTGTACCCTCTTACTTTTCCTGGCACAAAGGACCTTCCTACCATGGTCAAGACTTCTGGGATGGAAGGTACTGGACTGAAGATCAGGTGTGGACCTGAACGAAGGCATTTCCCATGTACAGATAGACAGTAATCCTCTCCCTCTCCCTTGGCATGTGTAAGTCCTTTTGATTTCATTTGAGTGGCTTCATATGACTTTGACTAACCAAGTGATTGACCTGTTCACACACGTGGCCACCCACTGGGGTGTATGCCGCATCTTGCACAGCGTATGGGAATGCTGGAGGTGTTGGCAGCTATACCTCAGGGACCCAGTTTCTGGTGTAGCCATCTTTTGCCCAAGCCTTCATCAAGCTGGCTCTTGTTAAATTGTATTCAGAGGTTCAACTGAATTATCCACTGCAAAGTATGAAGTTTGGCTCAACTTGATTAAAAGAAATGGCAGAAACCATGTTATTTTAATCACGAGTGAGTTGTTGCTTTTGAATTTGTTCTAATTAAACATCAGGTCAGATTAACTACTCAAAGGGTCTTGCTTTTTTACTGGGTCTTAAAGTAATGAATAGTTTTATAAGTTTTGAATTCTCTTAAGCAGGCTATTTATTGATTGGGAAAACAGCTTTTGGTGCTTTTTTAATTAAACAGTGAAAATCATATTAAAAGTTATTTTTTTTACTTCTTATCTATATTTTAAGAAGCTTTGAAAGGATTAATTAAGCATCCAGACTACCTGCTGAGGTAGGTAAATGTTACTATCTCTGTTTTTCTGATGGGGAATCTGAGACACAATGCTGTGTAACGCCTGAATCTACCATGTCTCCGTTTCAGAAAAAGACAAGGAAGATCAGCACCTGCGAGGGAGTAATTAATAGATTAACAGAATCAGGTGTGAGTGGCTTTCCCAAGGTCAAACTATAATGTTATGGACAGACAGTTGCAAGCATTTGAGTTAATGAGTTACTGGTGGTGAGCTGGACTGTGAAAAACTCACAGGATACGTGCTCCTAGTCACAAGTGATGTACATGACTGTACAAACTGCCATGAAACTTAGCTTTTGTATTGCCTTAGGGCAGGCTCACCATGGCTCAGCTGATATCCTAGGCCATCACAACATCTTGATAGCTGGTGGTGCCATGTCAAAGTCCTCCCTCCTTTGGTGTGATCAGTAGGGGTTCAGAGATTTGCTCTGCAGATCCAGGCATGGGAAAGTAGCTAAAAGAGACAGTGTGGCTCTGGTTGTTCTCAGTAGTATACATGGATTTTGATGATTTCCACACCTGAAGTAATTTTTTTATACTCAAGGAAGTTCTTCATTTTAAAAAACACCTCCATCAAATCCCGTCTTTCTGTTAGTTTAGTACTTTTCACAAAAAATGGCAGAATTTACCATTCATCTGTATTTAATGATAAGCCCCTACAAGAACCATCACTCATCTGTGGGCTGAGAACAGCCCTTCATATTGCACTCTTTCTGCTTTCTGTTCATCTGTATCCCAGTCCTCATCAACAGTTTCCCGTGGGAATTGTTATATTAAAAATGTAATGACAGAAATGTTTTGTACAGGACTGTTCAGGAAAACAATGAGTGCTGAGCAGATGTGTATATTGAAATCTCTGTATCTCTGTGCTTTGATAGGTTTTTCTCTAAAGCTGTAGTTAACCACAGTCAACAGCGTGCTTGAAAGAGTTAAATAGGTTTGAGGAAATACTCAGAGCAATGTGTAGGTGCTGCACGTTCAGAGATGCAATTGCAGGCATGCTTGCAAAAAAACGCAATGGGAAGTGTGTCAATCTCCTCTCTTTGCAGATGCATGTAAGCAAGATGTTGGTTGCCACATAATTAGAGCACGGGGCTGTGTCCCAATCCCCTAATTTCTGTTTGTGACCCTGCAATGGCCTGGCATGTGATGAAGGACAAAGCATTCAACTTTACCAGGTCAGTGCCATCACAAAGCAGAGTGACCACATGTCTGTATGAATCATGCAGTGCTGCTGGGTGTTAAAAGTACTATCAAGATGCCAAGTGCAAAGCTCAGTGTTAAGCACGATGTTATCTTCCTTGCTGTAAAATTTGGGTATCCATCTGCTATGTCCAGTTTGAGATCTCAGAGCTTATCTGTGAAGTGTGTTTCATGAACACCTGATAGATTGTCTGAGGGTCTGTAACAAACACTTCCCTTTTTTGCTTCTGCAGAAGACTAAAATTTCTCAAGCTCCTCTACAAGCCTGTGGAATAAATTTCAGTAAGATGTATGACCTACCAGAAACCTAGGTACTTTGCTAAGATGTTTCCTCAACTCAGATAATAGCAGACATCAATAACCTTATTTTAGAAAAGTTATATATATAAAGTTTATATTTTCATAAATATAAATGCATTATATAGCTATATTTGAAAAGTTAATTGCATATACTTATCTTTATTTTCATCTGTGAAGATTTCTCCCTGGGAGAAAGAAAAAGAGAAAAAAAGAAAGATCAACATGTGACAGATGCACATCAGGGAAGTGGGTTGTCACACTGCAGGGAGGTGTCGAGATATCACAACGATGGGCATGCTATACAAACCTGAGCAGAACAAAATACACTGTTTGGAAAACTGAGCAGACGTAGAAATCGTTAACTGACTTAGTGCGAAATGGTGCTGAGGTGAACTGCAATTTTTAAATAATATGCAATCTGGAGGAGTCTCTGTAAAACAGGTGTTAGAGCTTGAAGTTGAACTTTTTACGTTTGTCCCTGAAGGCAGATCTGTTAAGTTTTTTCTTTGTGAGGGTATAGGCTTGAGGGGAATCACCTGTACCACAGCAGTATCCTTTGCTTTTTGAAATGGAACTGCGATCTGCTGCCCGTGCTGCTCTGAACTGACCTTTTGAGTCTGCTCTTGCAATCCAGTGTCTGTTTTCTGAGCCTAAGCTTTAAGTCACAGGCTTTGCAGCAGTCTCCCCGGAGAGCTTTGAGGCAGTTCATCAAAGCAGGTGGAAGGAAGAGTATGTTGTAATAGATCTTTCATTCTTGCATATGAGTAACGAGGAGGAACAAAACATGCTGTCTGTGGACATAATTTTTCTTTAGAAACCAATCATACCGGGACTATAAATATAAGCAATGTATAACAGGTGCTACATACAGCCTTAAATGTTCTTCTCTGGTGCCAAAGTGTGTGTATTGGTGTGATTTTGTTATGGACGGAGATAAATACTGTCTTGTCTTTTTGTGACAGCTCAAATACTGTGTTAAACAAATTACTCCCAGAAAGTCTCAAATGTTTTTATTGTCTGAGCAGCTCAATCCAAACAATTAGTTTGTGTTCAACTTCCTAGGTAGGTTAATAAGCTTTTTGAGTACTGCATGATTGCTGTTTAACCGTTGTCTCAGAATTTATGCCTTTGTTTTGCCTGTTCAGCATTCGTATAGCTCACATAGTAGTCAAGAACTTACCTTCTAAGGTGACCCCCTCCTCTTCTCAATACCTGCACTCCCTTCCCTCTCGAATCTTTGCTTTCCTGGTAGCTCTTGTGTGGCTTGAAGGATGTGCACCTCTACCTGGGATAAATGAGTCCTTGCTGGGCCTATTCCTGCAGCATTCAAGAACTTCCAGACACCGTTCGGAAATGAGTATGAAGTTAAAGCTACAGTTCTGCTGCCCAGGAGATTGAGTTGCTGTCATATTGCATCTGACTTGCATCAGATCAGAGTTTAGGATTTGGGTGATTTGTTCTTCAGATTAATGTCAATCTGTTTTAAATTAAAACACCCTGGGGCAAATCCTTTGCTATGATCAATGAACTGTCTGGCTGCAGTCAACCAACATTACAGCAGACATGAATTCGGCCTCCTGGTTCATTGCCTCATCCCCTACAACATCACTTTCCTTATGTGATTCAGACATCAAACCTTTGATCCTATAAGTTGTTGACTGTCTTCCACTGGAATCAGTGAGAATGGAGGGCGCTTTGGTGTTCAACACTTTGTTGGTCTGGGCGCAAGAAATGGACCACAGATCTGCTGTACCTAAAATATAATTATGGTGTATCTGTGAGTGGAAAATCTGTTTTGCACCTGTTTTATCACAGGAACAAAAGGTGCAGGAAGTATTTGGAAAATGAGGAACACACCTGTGTGTGAGTGTATAACAAAGCATCTTTATATATAATCATTTGCTGTAAGTCATCTCAGAGTTGACAAGCTGTTTTTCAACTTCATGTCACCACTGCCTGATGCATCTAATTAGTCCTGTTCTCCAGCTGACAAATATCAGCCGCTCTTTCTAAAACATGGTTTCTCCCTTAAGTACACCCCTCTAGCAAAGTTAAATATTAATTATCCTTTTTTTTTTATTTCATGATTATTCATGGGTGCTAATGTCACTACACAATGAATGGGTAAGTCAATACCACAAAACATTAAAAGTGTTGTTTCTGAACCTCTGCAGAGCTGTATGGAGCCAGGCTAGAAATGAATGCAGCAGTTGTGGCTGGTCTGTGCTGACAGCCACACAGGTCAGTGGTGAGATTCAGAGCCTCGGGTCTGGTGGATGGGAGCCCTGGGCCTGGATGTGGGAGATGATACCTTCTCTTCCCAGCTCAGGTGCTGGACTATTTTACAGCTGCAGAAATCATTTCACCTTTTACTCTGTGTACTTGAATTGCAAGGCACAGAACAACGAAGGTACTGCGATGCCCGAATGCCTCCACAGGTTGTGTGGACTTGTACTTCTGCTGAGTATTTGGGTGGTGTGAGTCTGCTGGGGCTTTTAGGGTCCCTGCTGTCCTACCTCCCACCCTTTGTGCCAATGATGGGGGGTCTACTCTTAACACTCAGTCGTGCTTTGCCCTACAGCTTCAGTAATTCCCTTTCTTCATGTCTACTGCCACCCTTCAGACAGAAGAGCACAGTCCTTCACCATGGAGGTGTGCATCCTCCCTATTGCCACATCAGTAGGTGGCTGTTTCACACAGATCTTGTTTCTGTTTGTCTGCTTTCTCTCCAGCTGACCACAGCCAGGGTCTGCAATCCTTCCTTTCAAAGCCGGCTGTCTTTGTGTGCTGGCCCTCAGGAAGATCCATATCCATGCCTTGTGAAATGGGCTTCAAACCAGACGGGGAGATATGTTGTAATCATGTTTCCTGAGACCAGTTATACCAGCTGTACCCACCCTATGGCACCCCTAGCTGTTCCCACAAGAATTAAGTTGCCTATCTTGTCCACTTTGCTGCCACACTGACGTGAAGGCCAATGCAGTCATTTTATTTCTTCCCCCTCAAGGAGACTTTGTATTCGTTCTGTCTAGCCAGATTTGCAGCTGGACTCATTTGCTGGCCCATGCAGGGGCTGATGTAGCTGTGCAAGCCCTCATCCTTTGTGCCTTTCAAAGCACTGTGGGCAACTTTGAAGCTCTTCCCTTCCTCAGGTGGCACTTCAGGGTATGCAGGTTTACTTTTATCTCAATGTCTTTTTCTCACTGCAGCTTGATCCATCCGGTTCTCTGTGTGGATCAGAAAGATGCTGAAATACAGGAGGATCTCCTGTAGTTATTCCTTGCCTTATTCCAGTTTCCCACATTGCCACTGACCTGACTTTCTGACCTAGCTTCTTCGTGAATGTTTTCTAGCATGACTAGCAGTTTCTTACCACATCACACAAACCAGCATGTCTGCAGCCCGGTGTGCTAGACTTGTCTTGCCTCCCTTTCTGTAGCCAGTAGTCGGAGTTCAGTTGATTCACTGAGACAGACCATAGGATTGAAATAACAACTGACACTTGTTAGAGATTGGGCTAACATTTTTGCAATATGTAGGTGAAAATTAAACTCGATCTAAGAGCAGTATGTTTTAGAAGCCCGGATATATTCATTGTAAAGAAAAAAATTAATAACATTTGTTTGCATTGCAAGTGCCCTGCTTAGAGAATGGAGTGCAAATATCTGGGTACCTGCCACATGTTTAGGTCGTGGTTTTATTATGTGAAAATTTGCATGTCTCTCATATGCTTTTAAGTGTCTAAAAAAAGTGACATCCAATGGAGGTTTTGAAGAATGCCATTTTTTTTTGCAGATACCTGCTAAAGATCCAGTTCCTGACCAAAAGAAACTGAGGTGGGTAGAATCAATGTGAACATGAAAGCTCCCAAACTGGCAGTCATGGAGGATATCCAATCATTATAATTATTTCCAAGTAATTTAGCATATCTCTAATTATAATATGAGGTCATCTCGATGCAAAATAATGTCTAATTAGACACAATCCCTCTTCAGATACTCGTAATAGATTCCAGAGGAGAACCTTTTGGCTCCTCTTATTGGGAGCTTTTAATTCTTAATTTACAATTTTTTTTTTTAATTAATTTTTTGAGCAAACAGGGCAAATCAATCTATTTGAATTAATTAGCATTTCTTCCTTGGCTTTCTAGTCCCCCTCCCTCTAACTCCTCTTTTTCTTTCCCTTATTTGAATTTTACTCTAATTTATTCATGTTTGTTTGCAACCAGTGCATGATGATTTTATGCCATGGGCGGACAAGAGACTGCAGCACAGAAAGGTAGAAGGTCTGGGAAAGAAGGAAGATCTGCTGAAATGTTTGGTTGATTACCTTCGTTCAGCTGCAATCACCTTGTGTCAGTACTGGTAAGGGCAGCAGCAGAGTTAAGCAGGATTGTGGGACTGAGGTGGGACAGGGTAGCAGAGTGGTGCAATAAACCACCACAACTACAGAGAGGGAAAATGATAAGCACCCGAGCAGGAAAACATTATAAGCTGAGTATTGTTTCACCTTGATACTTTGCAAGAAAGTCCCTATGAGATCAGATTTGCAAAGAACACCTGGGCAGCGTTCACAGAAACATATCTCATCTTTATTAGCTAGTGTTTGTGCAGCCACTTGCTTTTTCCAGTGTTTATACATATCTGTTCTTCTCCCTTATGCAGATGTACTGTACGCTCTGTAGCAGGCAGCTTTCTGCTCTGGTGCGTGCTCACCCTCTCTCCCCTTGGAGCTGTGAATCTCTTTAGCCATGAGAGGCAACACTGTCCAGTGGCTGCAGCTGTAGGCTGGGTGCCAGCAACTCCCCGAGTTTTATTTTCCTGGTTCCTTTCCTAACTTGTTCTGTATTTTCTGCGTCTGTCAAACAGCGGAAACTTTCATTAGGGCAGTGGCATCGCAGTGCTGTGGAAAAGTGACAAGGAAGCGTGTTTTTCATGTGGTCTTTGTTGTGTTACACTTCTGTTTTGTTTGGAATGGGAGTGTTCAAAAACAAGGAGCCCTAAGTTAGCAAGTGATTTTGTCTTCTTGTTTTCCTTATCTGTAAAAGATGCATAACAATGCTTATATGCCTAACTCCCATGGATATCGCAAAGATTAATTCATGCTTGTAGTGCACTTTGAAAATAGAAATTGCTAAGTAGCATTAACTCAATCAGAAATTGTTTTTCTGTTAAACAGGATCTTTATCTTTCCTATAACTTGCCTCTGCTGATCTCAGCTCGTACTTAATGTATTTGGAATTAAATCCAATAGGAGAAGCTTAGATTCAGGGACAGAATGACCATGAGAGAGGAGAAAGGTTTTGTAAGATAGTAGATTGCTGCTTGGAGATGCAATCTACAATCTCAGTTTGAGGCCAGATCAAGGTGAAATAGTGCTCTGGCCTAATAGATGCATTCATCTAATTTTCTGGTCAATTAGAAATCAGCCCAGACAATGCATGAAGACTGAGGAGATTAAATAGAATCTGCAGAAATATCTCAGGGAACAAAAGAATACAAAGAAGCTGAGTCCGCTACGTTGGAGCAGCCGGGGCAGTCCTAGTAAGAGGCAGTGCCTGTTCTGGGAACTTCTCTGTGCTGAATGAATTGTGGTATTCAAAATTACTTCTACACTAGTAAATAAAATAGGCCAGGGAACTGCCTGCTGGCCCCAAGGCCAGCTGGAGTGTCATGACTTTTGACCATAAATTCTCTTTCCCTCCCACCCCAACAAGGTGGCCCACCCGAACTGTATATTGGGAACGATCCCTGGCTATTGCTGAAATGCATCCAGGCATTGTTTGAGAGAGCTGGTTGCCGTGGGACAAGTCTGCGCCAGGGACTGCACTGACAGTCGAGCAGTGGGGTGATGCTGTGCCAGTACTTGGGCTTGTGCCCTGGCCTTCTTTGGTTGCCTAGTGCAGATAGCCCATATGTCTCTGACTCTCGGCCACATCCTACTGTTCCTTCAGCCCTTCCTTGAATTCTTGGCTTGAATTCTTGTTTTATTTATTTGTCTCAGAACAGCATTGCCAGGATCTGAACTGCCTTCTGGAGTGGGTCAGATCACCCGGCCCATCGCTGGCTGCTTAATGAGTGGAGGGAGATGTGCAGTCCTTCAGCACGGTGGGAAGTGCGGGGATGGATGCTTGGGTGGGTGTGCGTGAAGAGTAAAAGGGTCAGTGCCCTGCCTCAACAGATGAGAGCATGTATGGACCATGATGCGGATGCATTCACAGGGCAATTCTCCGAGCTGTCATTTCCCAGCCACAGCCAAGCTCTTAGGCTGTAATAACTCTGAAGCAAGCAAGTGGGTCTGAGCTAATGAAATGCCTTCTGTATGCAGAAGGCAATAGAAGTTTGGTAATGCTATGGCTTTAGAAAGTGGGATGGAAAGTGATTATGAAACCTAAATAACTTATTCTAGAAGAGCTAATTTCTTCTAATTTGCAAAACTGGAGAGTGTTATGTAGATCGTTTGTAGGTTTCTGTGTGTAGTTACACATAGAAGTGTATTTATTTGACAAAACACTGGGAAAATGGGATGATGATCTGAAATTAGAGGCTGACTCAGATGATGAATTTAATTTGTCAGTGAGTGAAATTAGTAGCAATGAATAGAACACATAAAAAGACTTTATCAAATTTCCTGCACAGATCTCATTTTAAAGAAGAATGCACAGCACATAAAACCAACTCAAAACATTATAATAAATATAAAATGATAGTGACTTTTAGCATATGACAGAAAGAAATGAAAAAAACCCAACCCACCACCACACCTAAACCCCATTGCTTTCTAGAAAAGTGCAGATTGTGTCATTCATGTTTAAGCTCTCCCAGTTCCCATGAAGTATGGGGGAGGAGGCTGGAGTGTACAGCCTTCTTGTCCTCTTAGCAAGAAAAGATTTTCAGTGCCACAGATTATTAGGTCACATGCACAAATGAGGCACACACTTAACTGATGTCGTGAACTGGGCTGCCTTTTGCCACAGAAGCCAAAGCAAGTTCTACATTATCCCAAACCAACCTTCAAATAACACCACCTGTTGTATGGTAACTTCTCTTTTTGACTAGATAGGTGTTCCCCTTGATGAAAGAAAAAGGAAGTTTTCAGTCTTGCAAGGACCTCAGGAAGTTTTCCTCAGAAAGGAGAAATCACAAGATGAGGCCAAAACATTTAAAAAGCTTTGACGAGTTCTCTCTCAAGCTTTGGAGAACTTGTAAATAATTGTGAAATGCATAGACTGTCTTTCTCTTCTACCTGCGACTACATAAATTATTCTGTGATCCATGCTGATAATAGCAACTGAGAGACAGATGATCAGAAGCCCAGCAGAAATCTAGCAATTTTTAATTGCTTGCAATCTTTAATTGAGATAGAGTAAATTTAAGGGGACAAGTAAGAGCATGCGAACTTTTTTAAATGCAAACTGAGCTGGGATAAGTATGATGTCTCCTACTGGGACAACTGAAATGTAAAAGCCCATCTAGAAGCTAGGAACAAGGGTTGGGCTATGGAAAAATAGAAACCAGCATTCCTTGGCTAGGGAAGCAGATGTAATCATGAAATGATTTGAGAAGCATTGACTTGAGAAGCATTATTTCTCTGCAAGTATATGCCCTTTAATTCACCTGAAAGATTCTTATCTGTTTTCCCTTCTAAAGGGAGATTATTTTGCTTCCTTTCATGCTTAAAAACCTATGTTTTGTTATTGTAAGGGGGCTTTTCTCTTACGGTTGCAAGTTGCTGTAGAGACCGCCCCTAACTAGACGTGCTGGCTGTCTGGACTGGAGTTCAGGTGCGGAGATGGGTGTGATCATGGTACTGGAGATACAGACCCAAGCTGAGGATAGTCACTGTCAGAGCTCTGTGATCTTAGTTTATCTCATTGTGCCTCTTATGTGACACCCATGCAGCACTGGCTGAAGCCCTTCTGCTGCGTCCTCTGTGGGAGGAAGGAGGGGAAGGCGGCATGAACTTGTGAACTATGCAGTGCTCTAGGTCCAAGGCTTAACAACCCCTCTCCCTGTCTAGCCCCACCTCTAGAATGAGAAGCGTCTTCAGTTCCCTAATACCAGAAATTTTCATGGCCTGGTTGTACTCTGCTTTGAACATCAGAAAACCAGCCTGAAACCCAGACTGTGTTCCTTGAAAGGTCATCTTTAGAATGTATCCCATGGTGCTGGCTCTACCACCTCTCTGAAGCCACAGGTTGAGAAGGAATGAAGGTTCCATAAATCTGCCTGGCTTTAACTCTCCTTAAAATCACCATCTGAGTCCTCCTTTATTTAAAGCTGGAGGTCCAGTGAGTACACGGGAAATCTCTGATGATTACAGAACCAAGGTTAAGGCACACAGAGTGAAATTTGGAGGAGCTCTTTGGGCCTGATGATGTGAGTATGTAGGAAGTCAGGGGCCTTCCAGAGGCCCACCCTGCTTCCCTGGCAGGACGAATGGGTGAGTAAAGGAAAGGAGCTAGAGAAGGAAAAGGCACATAGGTCCCTTTCATCCTGGTCTGCCTTTTTTTTTCCTTTTGGGACATACCCCAAGGGGACAGGACATGTTCTCCTCAAGAACATGTACACTGTTGATGTACTTTGCTTAGGTTGAGCAAATATAGGAATGGTTTCTTTTATCCAAAGGCTAAGATGAGTCTTGTTGGTTTAAGAACAACCTTATTAAATAAAGTGATGGAAAAATAGGCCTTTGATACAAACAGTGTAGATCCTGCTATAGCCACTTTCCTATGATGGTACTCTGTGTGATACAGTCTGAACTTTACACGATTGCCAACACTCTCCCTCTGTTTTTTCATGTTTTTAAAGCAATTTCAAGTGTACATGTGAAGATTCCAAAAATATTAATACAAATGACAATAAAAGATGTTTCTGGTGCTCCTATTTAGACTGTTCTTGGCAGAGGGCTGGGTAGTTCAGCTAGAGCTGCCCAGGCCTGCCAAAGCCAGCTGAGCAGCAGGTTCCCCCTCCTCCCTCCACCACCAAGAATGGAAAAAAAATCTGTCAAGCCCTAGATAAACTTCAAAAATGTTAACAGAAAGAACAATCTAGAAGCCAGATGTAGAGGAGGGAGAGAGTAAAAGATCTGGGCAGTCGTGAAATGGAAGAGGGGAAGGGATTTATCATGGGATGGTAGGAAAGGCTGCAAAGGGGATTAAAAACAGGCAAGTGAACATTACTGGAGGCTGATGATATTACAAGGGAAATAGCTGCTTGCTGCTGGCTGTGTAGGAGGCTTGTCAGACTTGGGGAAGTAAAAGCATAGTGCTTACATCAACAGGATTCTTTTTCTAATTTTTTTTTTTTTTTTTTCTAATGGCATCTGGTCCTGTGTTGCATTTGGGCATGATATTTAGTGACCTACCTACGTGTGACACATTTGCTGTAGGCAGTGTTGGTCGCTGCAGCTGGCAGGAACGGGAAAGCTTGCAGAGGGGAGCTCTGGAGCTCAAGGGCCCGGTACCATCCAAGCCCTGAACAGGTCCAAGCTGGGTACATCAGCATCAGCACCAGAGGTGTTCCACTGGTGATTTAAGCCATGTGAGTTTCAATGTTCCAGCTTGAACTTTGGCTCTTGGGAGCCACTGTACTGAAAAGAAAATGTGTATTTGATTATGAGTGAAAAGGAGTTGCCTGAGCCATCTTCAGTAATCTGAAAAAAAAGGATTTGGTTTGGCCTTTTTGTCGCACAGAAAAGTGGGGCACCGGGAGGGAGGGAGAATCCCTGCTTTCTCCAACTCTGCAGTAATAATCTGGGTGCAACCTGGAATTGCTGTGCTGTGCCCATGCAAATGCCACAGCCTGAGCCTGGTCTTGGCCACAGTCAGTGTTGGCCAGCTGCTGAGTTTTTCCCTGTGTAAAGAGCCCTGTGTGGCCAAGAGGTGTTTCACGAATGAGGGAAGAGACCTAAATTGTGCCTTGCTGGCTCGAGGCCATGTGGGATCACTGAGTGGAACTGGGCTGGGATTTAACTGGCATCTAGCAAAGCCCCAACTGGGGTGAAGCCCAGCTATGGCTCCTTGGTTCTCTGCTGCATCCCCAGGGCTGGTAGGCGGCTAGCTGCCAAAGGAGAGTAGCCAGAATGAGGTGTGAGGCAAGCAGCACCCTTCTGCAGCCTCCCCTAAGCCACAGGAGTCTACCCGTGGGAGTCAGCCCCATCTCTGAGCAATCCCCAGAAGGGAATGGGTGAGCCCTAAATCCCTCAGAACTGCAAGAGCTAAGCAGGAATTACATCCAGTCTCTGCTGCTCCTTAATGCCTTTTGCTCCCTATCCAAAACTGTGGGGTTTTCAGGCTGCAAGGAGCAGATGGTTTTGTAGAGTTTTTACTTCAACTTTTCATCAGGCTGTGACCCATATTTGGGATTGCTCAGGTCCTTTCTCCCCCACTACTGTTCTTTGGGGCTCAAGTGTTGTTTTGTTGGTAGCGATGCTCTGTTCTTTTCTTTGGATCCCAGCTGGTATTTACTTGATGTGGACAGTGCAGGAAGTTCTCCAAGTTCCTTTCAGAACATCAGATGCCCTTAAAGGTTTGAAAGGGCTTATCAGTCAGTGACTTTGCAAAAGCATTTCAGATGCGGTGCAGAATTAATGGGTCAGATAAACAATGAGCGAATCTTTTTTACTGTTGTGGGTCACAGACCCCCTTCTGTTTCACCAAGCCTAGAGTTTTATTGGACAAAAAGGGATTGGACTGGATTAACCAGCAGTCTTTCCTGAGGACCTAGCACAGCACGATAATCATACAGCATTGTAGGCAACAGAAAGAATAGGAGCAATTGTATCCAATACCTGAGTTATTGGAACATGCCTGCCTGTTCGTATGAGCCAGGAGAGAAAGATTGTTTTTCCTTTCTAAAGAGGGAAAATGGGAGGGAAGCTGTGCCAGAACCTTTCCAGGTTTAGAGAAGTGGAGGAAACACCTGCTACGCCATCAGCATTCTTGTTAACAGTGACTGCATGAGTGACAGAATCTGTCCCTTCCGGAGATGATTCAGACTCAGAAGACTCTTGGTAGTGATGACATGAATGCCTGGTAGCTCCTGAAAGCAGAACTAATGAGCAGTGCCACTCACTTAGCGTATGGTTTGACAACAGATGCACATGTTGGTAATTAAGTATTTGGCTGCATTACATTATTTTATTTTTGGATTTTTCAAACACACACCCATCGCAATTTCTAGACACATTTGCATGATTTCAAGCGTTAAACTTATATCATAACAAAGGTAGAAAAATCAGCATAGGGAGAATAAACCCCACTTTTCTGAAGGGCTCAGTAGCACATAAGCCTTCCTGTCCACTCCAAACCTAGGAAACATAGGCTCTGTATGGAAAAAATATACATAGGGAATAATCCCAGGAACTCTTCCTACGTTGAGCAGAACTATGCCTGTGGTTTTGGACCAAACCAGTACACAAGTCTTGGACCACAGTTTTCTACTACTGTACAATAACATCCATCACTACTTGTGACCCAGCAAAGGCTTGGAATAGCTTTGAACTTCATGAACTTCACAAATACCTGAATGTGGTCATACCTTGCAGTGCTAGAGAGCAGATTCAAATACTTCATCTTACCAAAGATCTTCTGGAATGTTTTATTCTGTCCTTGCATGCCAGCAGTTAATGTATGTCAACGTGTTAATGCTGACCTCAGCTACAAGCTGCAAAACATGTACCTAGTGGTGCTTGCTGGAGCGTCTTGTTCCTAAATTTTATACCTTTTCTAACTCAGTCCAGATATTTATTAAAACTGTCTCTGGGAGCCCATGCAGCTTTGCTGTATATATCAGATGGCTGGAGGAACAGTTGTCCTAGAAATGGTGGAATTACTTCTTAGCCCACTCCACCCAAATTTCTGTGGTAGGTTGTTAAGGAGGAATTAGGGTGCTTCATAAGGGCATGATGGAGAAGCATATGATGGACCTGGGGAGGTGACCTAGTCCAGGAGTAGTGCGTGACATTATGGTTTTCCCTGGATGTTATCTTACAGGATAATAGTTTCCTTTTGCATGAAAGTTAGGAGCTCAGCCAACTATGTTGAACTTGAGTTCATTTTGGGATTCTGAAAGCAGCATAATTAGTGAGAAGAGCTCTCTCTCCCAGTGTTAGTAATGGTAGACAGCAGAGGTCCAAGATCTACTGGAGTATCCTAGTAAAACCACCTGTGGTGTTGGTAAATATTTTGAATGTCTGGTCTTGTCTAGAAATTCTCAATGTTGTTTTACAATTCATGGAAATTCCAAGAATTTGTCACCCTGTCTTCTAAAAGTATAGTTGTTCACAGACTGTGCCATCTTTCCATGAAAAGATAGAGTAAAATTTCCTTGTTTTGTGCTCTGTATTTGTAAGCATGGTTCTAGAGCTAAAATTGTAAGATCCTGGCGCAAAGATGCTATTTTACTGACTGAGAGGTGTCTGATATCATTCTTGTTCCTTTTCACTGGCTGGAAAGTCTGCGTACACCAGAAAATTACGGCAGCTTGGGCTGAAGTAGAGGTTAGCTATGCTTAATGAAAAAGAATTTCAGTCAGTGTTGACACTTAGAAGAACATTTAGGATCTTGAAGGAGAAAGAAATGAGAATACTAAGAAGAAAGATGTGACCAGGCAGCTCCACGTACAAACCGTAACCCTCCAGGGCAATCTCAGCTTTCTGCTATGTGCTAGCATACAAAACAGATTACATCCTAACCTAGACTGCAAGCATGAGAGTATTGGAAATCTGTTGCAGGTGTTTGATGGTAAACAGTGTTTATAGCTGCCAGGATGGAAACATTTATATGTGTGAGTGAGTGCAAGTGGAGGGCAGGCCTCAAACTTTCACCCCATTACCTTCACATTTCGGTTTTGCTTTGCTTTCCTGAGTACTAGATGCCCTGTGATTTCACCCTGCTGGTGAATTCAAGAAAGCACTGACGAATTTACTTTAGCGTGTTCTGTGTTAAAATTTGAAATGCTGGAATCACCTGAGAAGTAGTGGGCTAATTTATCACAGGAACAAAAATACACAATGGAGACTGAATGGAAGAGGATGAGTTCTGACAGGCATGCCTTTACTTTTCCAAGCAAGTATTTTTTGCTTGGGTGGGTGGTGCATTAGTTATATATACAACTCATGCTTTTAGCTACAGCAAAATGTGAGAAGACATAATAATAGCTCTTCACGTTAAGGCTTCCTCTTTTTTTTTTTTCTTTTTCAGTTCAGTTAGTTTGAGACTTTAGATTATTCTCTTTCTGAGAACTGGGGGAAGTATTTTTAATACCTCTCAGTGTGAGTGGTAACTGGGCTGCCCTTAGATGAAAATAGCAGTGAATTTACTAGGGAGTTCAGCCAGAAGGTTGGACTTCTAGTGCAAGGCTCCTGATTAGTGCCTCACAGTGGTTCCCAATCAGGCAGATAAAGAAAACAAAGGTATCCTTCCAAAATACAAGGCAAATTCATCTTTGATGACTTACTGTATGTGATGGGCCAAACATGCTCTAGTTGTATCTTTATTAATAGGGGAAAAAAATAGTATAGCCAAAAGGGCAAGTGTTCACTGAATTTTTGCCCTCCAAACAGTGGTTGCTAATTGCCCACAAGGACACTGTAGCAGAAGCAAGACTACTGAACCTGTTGGTCTCCTCCCTCAGGGCTATGGGCAGGGAGGGGACAAGCAGTGTTTACCACAGCCCCAGCACACCCACTGCCAGTTTTGTGGGTGGGGTGAATGTTAAGGTTAATGAGGTTGTTCAAGCGACCTTGTGTAGCAAACCAGTGAGGGAACATCCTGCCGCCTTGGGGTAAAATGTTCCCCCTTTGTTTCCCTCTTGGAAAATGCAGTTCTTAACTCCAGCTTGTGCTGGAGTGAAATATACAAGAACATAAAACGGCTGGTCCAGTTCTGTCTTTTAGTAATGGTCAACCAGATACCTAGCAAAACAATTCTGGGCAAATGTAGTAATATTTCCTTAGAAATTTCATTCCTTCCTAAGCCACAGAAGTCTGTGTCTAGTACCCCAATGGATGTCTGTCTGTGAATTTGTGTAACTACATCTTGAGACCATGTGCTATTCAAAATATCCTTTGGCAAAGAGCTCTTCCATTTAACTGCTGATTCCGTTGAGAAGTACCTCTCCTCATTTTGGCTCTGTCTCTTGACTTCTATTTTGTGTCCCTCATTATCAGTGAACATTTATTATGCACCTTTTCTATGTCACTCTCTTTGCAAGAATCATACCCTTTAATTTTCTGTTCCAGGAAATGAAACATCTGAATCCCCATCATGAGTGCATCTTTGCATGTTCAACGGAGGCTGTGATATGGGACTGCAGAGGGTCTTTCCAGCAGAGATTTCTTCAGTATGGGCTTAAGGTGACTCTCTCCTTGACTGCAGAGCAACCATACAGACACTTGTCTTCCTAAACTCTGACGAAGGGCAGTCAGGTTGGCTGAGGTGTGCCTGTCTTCAAGGAGCAGTGAAGAAGTCATCCTCTAATGCATGCAAAAGAGGTGCAGGGATGAGGCACCCTAGAGTGGGAACTATGCATCCTGCTCCCTTTAGAAGACTCAACAGGTCTGTATGATCGTCTTATTAATAAAAAAGGCACTTTTCTAAATTCTGGGAAGGCACAAACACTTTAAAAACCTAGAAAAATTTAACTCCAACACAGCATAATAACATAAAAAATCTGGAAGTTGAGTGTGGTAGGACTGATTAGAGTTCAGGAGAGGGGCCTGCAAATCTTCATTCATACAGAGTCCTGTCTGGTATGAGCTGCCCCTGGAGCCCTGTGAGAGGCCGGGCAGGATGAGCAGAGGGTGCAGACAGGCTTTTCCACAGTGTGCGGGTGAAAGTGTTTGAAACTCAGAATGTCCAACTTTCTTCTATTTTTTTCCCTTTAAATTGGACAGATGCTTTAAAAAGCAGACATTTCTTCTTTAATTTGTAGCTGTTAATTCATTTATAAACTACATGTGCTTCATGAGTGATTATGCTAATGTGCTTAAGACTATTTAAACCCTTGCGCTGATTAGCCTAACCATTCATTTTAACTACATTGTATAAATAAGATGTTATCTTAAAAATGTGTCTAACAAAACTCCATAGTCACAAATATGCTGCTTAACTGAATTCATCTATTGGCTTTACTGACTTCAGCCACTTAAACTTTAATTTTTAATATTCTGTTTTGCTTTGTATTCATGTATACTGTATGGTGGGACTGAGCTGGTCAAATGCATTTAATAGCAAAAATAACCAGTTGAATTTGTATTTCATCTTGTCCCCAGGAAAAAGAGTTTGTGGGGCACACTCAGCTCGTGCATGTAGTGGAGCAAGCAGGCTGTAACCTCTCCGACACAGGTGGGATGCACTGGCTCTCTGCCGTGAATTAGTATGACATGGCCCTGGCCCTGGTTTCTGCTCTGAGGTCTGCCAGGTGCTACGGGGCTGCAGGCAAATCACTTAGCCCAGCGGGTCTGGTTTTCCCCATCTGTATGGGGTAATGATGCTTAGCTACCTTCGACGTTTACTGATGAGAAGAGCTATCTGAGTCATAGGCGTTGTTATTAAAGGTATCTGGAGTGATGATTTCTTTGGGCAGCTTCATGCTGAAGGTGGCTGAGGCCATTGTGTGGGTTCCCCTGGGGCTGCCGTGGTGTTGATGTCATTGTCTAATGTCATTTCTCGATGAAATGATCCAGAGAGTATAAAGAGAAATGAGGATCTGTACTCCCTCTGTACTGTTCTGAAAGATACAAGGGTGTTCTGAGTGATCTGCCTGGTATAAAAAAACTTGTTGCCAGATGGCAGAAGGTGAGGATGGGACTATGCTAGAGGGACAGAGCTCCTGCCTTTAGATTCGGAAGAGCAAACCCTCTGAGGGAAAATGACAGAGCTTGTTGACATTTTTGAATCATAGATTTAGGTTGGAAGAGACCTTAAAGATCATCTAGCTCCAACCCCCCTGCCATGGGCAGAGACACCTCCCACTAGACCAGGTTGCTCAAAGCCCCATCCAGCTTGAACGTCTCCAGGGATGGGGCATCCACAACTTCCCTAGTATGTCTTTTAAAAATTTATCTTAAGACAAATTTAAATTAAGAAGGGTTTTGGTTGTGTGTTGCTACATGACCCTGGTACGCCGTGAAGTCAGGAGGGCTGTTCCTGTGGGAGGGGGCTGCAGGGCAGAATGGCAGGTCTCCACCTGGCCCACCAGCATCCCACCCACATTGGTTATGGGGCAAGACCAGGCATCCCCCTGGTCCTGGAGGAAGCTGGGAAGGACCAGTGGTAATGAGAACAGGGACTTCTAAGCCCTTCCGCCCTGGCCCTTTTTTTTTGAGCTGGTTCTTCCTCTGTGTGCTGAGTGCTCTTAGCCGCAGACATTAGAAACAGTTAACTGAGCTCAGGGCTTTGTGTGAAATAGCTTCGAAGGTCAGAGTAAAACACAACATACTTATCTCAACTCATCTGAAAATTACCCTCATCAACAGCATTGTTTATGCCTGATAGTTAGCCCAAGCCCCAGTTAAGGCTGTAATTTCCTGAGGTGCCATGCAGGCTAGGTGTGCAGGGCTAGATGCAGAGGGAGGGAAGGGGGTCTTCCGCCAGGGCTTGTGGCAGCAGCTCCCTGAGGAGCCATGTGAGGGCTGCCTGCCCCGTCCTGTTAGGATCCTGTGCCAGCTCACTGTGGTTTCCTCTATCCTCCTCCTCTCTGCAGCAATCTTGGAATTGTGTCACAATTTTGGGTGGGTTTCTTTTTTTGAGATCTGGTGCTGTTCGTGCTGCATGGAACAAAAACACTGAGGTGTTTCCTGCCCCAAGATGGCCACTCTCTGTGGCCCAGCCGCTCGGGCAGGATACGGAGAGAAGGCTGGGTTATGTTGTGGTCCTTGTTTCCCTTTGTTATCAGAGTCGCATTCACAGAGTCAGAGATCATCCTCCCTCCCATCCTCTTCTTCAGGGCAAAGCTGTGTATTGGGGAGACACAAAAAAGAAGGAAATGTAGGAAGATAGTGGCTGGCCTGATCAGGGAGGATGGAATGTTAGAAGCACAATAACATGCTCACAAAAGAGGCAGAAATGAACCAAGGTGAGAAGTTAGGATCCTGAAGTGGTGTTAGACAATGATGTTTTAGTATTTACATCTTTTTCTGTGCCTGATAGACAGCAATTTGTTTCAGGGAGGCCCTTTGTACCCTGTGCCCTGCCTGGGTACACATGCAGGAAATGGATCTAATCCTATCCTAAAAATTCTCAACTTGCTTTGACTGTTTTACGAACTCTGATGGGCAAAAGAGAGCAAATTCATCCCAGGGTCCATCAGTGGCATAAAACTATACACTCTGCATGGTAGCACCAGTACAAGTTGGGAAAAAACCAAAGGTCCGAGATAGATATCTGTGTATCTAACACTATAAAACCACTTTCAAAAATGTGCTGTGGAAGGAACAACACATGGAAGAGGCTGTGCTACTTTGCTAAAATGTGATATTTAGAGACTAGTTTGCTCAATGGGGGCAACTGCTTATAAAGATGCAGTCCTGTCAAGCAGAACCCCGGCACCCGTCCGTTGGGAATAGAGACACCTGTGCACCCGGGTGCCGGCTTTTGCATAGACAGAAGCTGCTTTTAGGGTGCATGGGTGCAAGCACCCCTCCCTGAACATCTGCAGGTGCGGCTGCATGCAAAGAGACAAAGGGAAGTTGAAAGGAGGCAATAGTATGTGCCCTTCATGGTAAAAAAAGTCATGAGTCACATTTCAAAATACTGTGAGATTCCATGTTTTCAGGCTTTTCTCTGCAACCAGGAAGGGCAGAGTTTCAGGGACAGCAGGTAACAACCTCCAGGAAAGAGGACTGTGGGCCAAGCAGAATGCAGGAGTGGACAGCCCTGAAACTTTAGTCCTGAAGACCTCCAAACAGCTGCAGCTGAACTGCTTGCAGCACCGAGTCAGTGTCATGCTCTGTGTCACTGTTGAAGTGTAAACCAGGAGACCCTCTTGCTGTCCTTGTGGGAACAGAGAGTGAAACAGAATGAAGCGTTCTTGTGCTCCAGCAAGAATGGCAGCACCAACGCAGGGGTGCCGCACATCAGCATGGCTTCCTTTGTACGCATCTGTGCAAAGCGCAGCCTAAAAATGTGTCTGTGCAGGTTCTGTTTTGCGAAAAGGCATGTCACGGTCAAGCTAGATTCATGAGGGTCAAACACACATCTCGCTGCAAAGTGGATAACAGTTGCATTTTAGCATTTATGCTATGTCATGACTTACTGTTGTAAGAGAGTAGGTTTTTTTTCTTAAGTAGAAAGATATGCGGAAAGTGTGTTGGATTTTAAGATGGATTATAGAGCAAACTGAAAACAACTAAACTATGAGCATAAAACCATGCTGCTTTTTCTTCCATGCCACTAATTAGGTGGAGTTAAAAATCTTACCTACTTTCTTATTAAAAAAAGAATAATACCAAGGTTTGCACTTGTATGGATTTCTCTGAAAAATTTTAATGGTCCTGAGAGTTCCACAGTATTGCTGGGAAACTTACTACTGAAAAGCGGAGACATCTAAAAAAGAAAGATGAGTAAGAAGAGGACCTAGTCTATGGTTTAATTGGAATCAATGGGAGTTGTGCCATTTGCCTTTGGTGGCAGCAGAATCAAAGCTGAAACACCAGCTGTAGTTTATTTTAGATTGCTGCCTGTCTGAGTTTAGATTTCAGATATCTCTACAGGGTTCCTTTTCTTTTAAGTATCTACAATTTATGGCAGCAATGTATATTCTAAATGTTTTCCTCTACCAGAGGATCAGCTGAGCCTTTAAAGTCTGTGGGTGAGACAAGCCCTTTCTCTTCTTTCTCCAGAGGGAGGTCTGCAAGGTGTGAATCTAAAGGGGAGTATTGCACCACAGGAGGATGTGCCTTGGGGCCAGTCCTCCAAAGCTGCAAGAATGCAAAGGTGAGAGATTCGAGCAAGTTGGGCTACTCAGCACTTTTCAGGTAGAGATGTGGGGAGAAGAAGCCAGCTAAGTGAGCTGGAGATGGAGCAGCCTGCAGGGTGGAAGTCTCAGCAGGCTGTTGGCTGAGAGCTGAGCTCTAAGGGTGAGGAACCGGTGGGGAAGATGGGGTGGAAGAGCCTGATGTTGCCAAATCAGTCCTTAATCTCTTGGAAAGTGCTGCATTGTTGTGAAACAGAGCACATGGGGAAATAGCCTCATGTAGGGAAGAAGGAAAAAATAAGGCCTGAAGTCAAAGAAAGAGGCTTGCAGGAGGCAACAGGGAAATGGTATCCATTTTGGATAAATATGAGTCTGTTTAACAGTAACAGTTTGATTTGAGTAGCTGTACTCTTGCTGGTAAATATATATGATTATCTTTGGGTGATGAATGAAAAATGGCAGTCACTCAGTCTTAGAGAACAAAGTAGTTGCTGAGGAATCAGCATCTTCTGCAGCCCCCTACCCATTCTGTAATACTGGTTAGTGTGAAGGGAGAGACAGAGATCTCTGCAGGAGGTTTAGACAACCAGACAGACAGGGAGAAAAGAGTGGTGAGCACTTGAGACACCAGATGACTGAAAGAATAGGTAACTTTGATGCCAGAGGGAGAAGAAAAGTTTTAGAAAACAAAATCTAAGAGAAAAAAAATTGTGGGTCTTGGGTAGGCGAAATGTCTAAGGGGCCAGGGCACGAAAGTAGCAGAATCTTTGTGGAGGCATATATGAAAACTATGAACATGTGCTGAGCTTTGTAACAGCCCAGTCAGGAATCACCAAAAAAATCACTAAAAATGAGATGAGGAGCATCTTAGAGAAAAAGTTGTGGTTTGCAGAACGTCAGTTTCCTGGAGTGCTCCTGCTGTGGGTCACTTTGTCTGACAGGTTTATTGAGGCAGAACATCACGGCTGTGTTTTCTCCCTATCCCTTTTTATCTGATCAGAGGAGAGAAATACTGGACGTGGAACAGGCGCTCAGCTCTGCTCCATTCCTCTCAATGGATAGGATCAAGTAATTGATCAAGCCTTCATAGTTCAAAGAAATAATGAAAATCCTCCCACTCTTCCCCTTATGCACTGTCTCCCAGAGATGTATGTTACTCAAGGTGCCCTGAGCAGATGCTATCTGACATGATAATAGAAAGCGACTGAAAGGCAATTCTCTCTTCTGGAGCAACCAGAGCTGAAGAGGTAATACAACCTCCTATAAGCAAGGACAAATGTTGACTGAGATGTCTCTATCCCAATAAGTTGTAGAACACATACTCTGCTGTCCTTGGGTCTGATCCAGCATTTCTTGAACATTCTAATGTGCAAATAATGTTGAGAGAAGTTTGGGGCATGTGGAGAACGCAGCTAAGGCTCAACAAGTAGAAGGTATTAGCAAATGATTCCATGAAGCACAAAGGCCACCTGGACTTGTGTCTACAAAGGTGCCAGTGGCAGTAATCAAATGAAGGGAGTTTGTTCTTTGCTAAAAGAAAGAGTAGAATTTGTGAAGCTGAATGTGAATGAGACCATTCAAAACTAAAATAATGGTAGCCTATCTCTGTCAATTCATTTGAATAGTACCATTCTTCACTGAAAGATTTGTCAAGCATTGGAGCAGGCTGACCAGGGAAGTGGTTGAGTCACCATCCCTGGAGGTATTTAAAAGACATGCTGATGTGATACTGAGGGACATGGTTTAGTGAACTTGGCAGTCTTAGGTTGATGGTTGGACTTGATCATCTTAAAGGTCTTTTCCAACATAAACGAATCTATGGTTCTATGATTCTGCACTGAAGTTAAAGAAAATACTCCAAAATAAACCTCAAACAAACCAAAGCAAAACACATTGTATCAATTTTAATTTGTAAACATTATTTGAGTGTTATGTGCCTTCTACAGCTCTCTGAGTCACAAATAAATAGGCAGGATCCATGCCCTAATTATCTGTACTAGGTTCTCGTTTCAATGTGATTACATCGTGCTTAAAATTCTTTGGGCAAATGCATGCATTCAGATACTCTTTACTGAAACCTGTAAGGAACGAGACCAATTAGCAGTACAGGGGACCATACTATTTATATTATCTGTGGTTCAGCTTAAAAATTCAGTCTATCTTTTAACAGGTTTTCTGTGTGTTTTCGTGAAGTGCTTTTGGAGGAAAGTTGCACAGGGGCGAGAAGTGTTCAGGAGCAAGTGATATCTCCATGAAGTGAAATTTATCTATTCACTATCACCCAGAGCCTGACAGTTGATTATGGCAAATGTATCAGCCTGGAGGTAAACACAAAGGAGTTTATTAATGTGGGTGGAATGATTGACATGAAATAGAAATAGTACTTAGCATTTGTAAAGTATTATTATTATGATTAAACAAAACAATTTTAATATAATGGTTCAAATAGACAACATCCTTTTTAAAGGTAGAAATCTGAAGCTTGTTGAGGCTTCATGACACACACACAGGGTCACACCACAAGTTTGAGGGATCAGCAGCTGAATTAGAAGATCTGACTTCCATTATAATGCTCTACATTAGATGACAATCCATAATAGAAAGAATGGAAATAAAAAAAAGACAGATGGAGAATGAAAGGAAACACGCATAAGTGTTTGAAATAAACATATGCAATGGGCAAGAATGAAGCTGGTAATTGAAACCTTTGCTCACTTTTAAAGAGAATTAAATGTATTTGCAGTGCATTTAGAATAACAGGCTACTGAAAGGGATGATGGGGCCTATGAGAGAAAGTGAAAGCATTTACCGAGGATGTTGCTAAAAGCTATATTTTTGCCTCCATTTACAGAAAGGAATAAGAGGACAGATGGCAGAAATTTCCCAAGGGAGAAAGAGAATTACTAGAGAAGATCAGGATCAGACCTGCACAGGTGATCATGAAATTGAAAAGCCTGAAAACTCAATTTCTCAAGGTCAATATAGTCCATGCCTAGGTAACCAGCTTTTCTGAATTCTGAAGAATAATGGGACAAAATGAGAAGACTGGGAGGTGCTGGAGGACCGGTAACAGTGTAGTATCAGTGATGACCTAGAGAAAATTGAAGTACATTCGGGTATTGTCAGCTGGGTGGTTTCTATTTTATGTATGTTTTCTTTACCACAGTCATCACTGGAGTTTCTGAGCACCTTCAGTAACATCAGCCATGTGGTCTTAGCTCTCTCAGCCTTTTCTCCTGGGGGTAGAGTGTATTGGAGGGCCTTGTTTCAGGAGCAGTTTTTGTTGTTAGTAGTATGTGGATTGTAGAATATTTATTGCAATAGGATAGGCTGAGAAATGCATCTTGTGCCTGAACTGGAAGAGTGTAGGTAAGGGAGAATGAATTTAACAGTATCAGTTACTCCTGGACAAGGTCTGGTTGGTCTGGAAATTGCTGGAGATTTAGCAAACTAAGGACAGGAGTTCCTCCTCCCTTCCCATAGCTGTTGACCTTATCTCCAGCTGATTTGTGCCTGCTTTCTCTCTGCTTTAGGGATAAAGGCCCTTTTCAGACATGACCATCAGACTCCAGCTGTACAAAGGAATGCAATTCTGTTCCAGTCCCAGTCTAACAACCAGATTTTGTGAGATGTCTTGTTCTTAATGCCGTGGGAGCCAAATGCCTAAACATCTTGAAAATCTGTGTTGACTTTATTCCAATTTTGTCCATCTAGCAATTGCACAAGTGTATACAGTGTCCCTGTGCTTTTGTATCATTTAGGTAAATACTGTAGTGTGAAAAGAGACAATAGCCATGGGGAGAGTGCCCAAAAACCTGAAGAGTAATATAGTGAGACAGCTTAAATACTGTGGAATAGTTATTCCTAGTAAGCATGATTGCATGGGAAATGCTATGTCTACCAAAGAGAATCTGTTTGGTTTTGACTGCTCTGAGGAAATGCAAAGAGTTCCGGTGGACTGACATTGTGATTATTATTTTTTGGACCTTTTGGAACAACTGGATATTACAAATGTAACACGGGGTGATCAAGCTTATTCAGTGCTGAGGAGCAGGTTTCTAGTTTTAGGGAAACTCTTCTAGATTGATGTCCAGAGTGTTAGGATCAGAACTGATCCTTTCTCTCTTAGGATCCACTCTTCTTAGTGGATGTTACAGAGTCTTGCCAAAGGAGGCATGAGCTCTAGGAAATGCTCAAAAAGTGCTTCATTTCCCATGTTGTTGGTAATGACTGTTTCTGTTACATCAAATCCTTTTGTCTGGGCACAAATGAGCTGATGATGGGCTTGACAGTTGTCTTGCTGTATCCTGGTTGGACTGGACAAAAGAAAAAATTTTGGACAACTAGGAAAAAACATAGAATATTTTGAGCTGGAACTTCGAAGTTACTTGTGCTGACCACTGAACTGTGTCATAGGCACTCCAGGATTTCATATAAACTTGGTTCTGTCTCAGAACTGATAATTTTCTTTAACAAAGGGCATTTTCTGTGACATTAAGAAATGACTTGGAATGTCTGTTGTTCCTTACTCTTATGTTATTACTAAGCCTAACTTAGAAATATTGAGTGTGATATACAGCATGTTACCCTCATCTAAGAGGTGCAAGCACTGAGGCAAAAAGTCACTTGCCCTGCAAGTATGCCCAGTATTGCCCATAATAAGTATGTGTTTGAGGGAAAGAATAGGTGGAGAAGAGGTCATGCATGGCTCATGTTGATGGAACCTATGTTTGTGCCCAATAAAGTAATGATATTGTTCAGTACTTACTGATCTTGTGAAAATATTACTGTTGTGATAGTACTAACGTATCTATGTGTGTCAATTGTCTCTCATGCGAGAACCAGCTGGTGAAATTCATTCTGCCCCTTCACATTGAAAGTTGTGCCTCTTACCCTTGTTGCAAATCACCCTCCTGTATTTTGTGTGAGTGTCAGCTGTCCCTGTGATTGCACTGCCGACACTTCTTGTGTCACAACTCGATCTGGCTGAGCTTCAGTAAGGTAACTCACCAGGTACTGCTTCGGGATGAAGCTTTGCCCAAAGGGACTACCATACTCAAGGCCAGGTGAGGACATTAGGCCCAGCTGTGAGCTGTGTGAGATACATAAGGTTCAGATACTCCTAGCAGTAGCTCTTGTGTGTAATGCCATGCACTCAAGTTCAGCTCCTGCCTCTGTGTTGCTCACAGCGCTCGGTGGTTTAGTGCCACCATGTGCGTGGGCCTTCCCCGTCCCCTTCCCGGCAGTGCTGAAGGGGGAGAGTTCGTGCTCGCACAGCATCTAAGTCCAGATCAGAGGTGTAGCTCGCATGAGTAGGATGCAGGTGGTGGGAGTGGGAGTGTGCGATCGCTCGCAGTCGCGCAGGGTGACAGCTAACCAAGACGGCTTCCTCCGCCCACGCGTAGGGCCCAGCTGAGGGTTTTTTTTTCCTGTTCTCACTTGCTGTCAAGATGTGCAGCGGGCTCTCGGTTGGAGCGGGTGGGATGAGGTCACGTCCTTGTACTGTGTCAAAATGGGAGTGACTAGCATGTCCCATCTCAGTGCACGAGGAGTCAGTTTCCAGAGAGGTCTGGTGGCACTGGTAGTTCTTGGTGTGGTGTTATCTTCTGAGAAGCAAGTTCCCTTTGTTGAGGCTTATTTCTTACACTGAATACTGACCAAAGTAAGTTACATGTTGGTCTACACCAACAGCAAATTTGTCCCTGGGTTTTTCATCTTTCAGTTGTTTAAACCATACTCCCATGATCAACGTGAAGTGGGCTATAAAGAGGAAAATTAATTCTGTCTCAGTTTGATGTTAGGTATTCTGTATACTTTAAATCACCTGTATATAAAATGGTCAACCTATTTCTTGTCCCATGGCAGGCCTTTAGTTTCTCCTTGATTAAATATGGTGTCTGCCTTAATGTAGGCTGAGGCTGGTTGAGTAGACGTGGTTATTGTATTTACTCGGGCAGTAATTGAGACTGATACCCACTGAAATCTCAGCAAGGGTTGAATGAAATTTAATTCTATTTCAGTAAAAGGTGCTGCTTTGTATGGTGCCCTGCACTGTGGTCCATCACCGAGACTTCTCAGTGCACTGGTAATAAAAATAATAAAGCTACAGTTGATGATAGTTTAGTGAGGGTGTGTTGTTTGGATTGCGGTTTACAAGAGCAGACCCTCACCATATCTCTTGTCTGCCTTTTCAAGGAAGTCTTAAAGACTTTTTTTTTTTCCCCTTCCCTTACATCTATGTTCTTTTTATACCTGTGATTCTGTGTACATTGTCTATAGCTTTCTGAGCTGCAAAATTCAACTATGGATAGAGTACCAGTAGGGATAATAAATAGGAACTAAATTTACATTCTTACATTCTTTTTTTTTTTCTTTTTCTTTTCTTTCCTTTTTTTT
>VXBW01000152.1:733107-746977 GCA_013400375.1 Thinocorus orbignyianus
TTTTTTTTTTTTTGAAGCAATTTACATGTTATGCTTCTGGATCCTAAAGCAAAAGGAAATGTGCTTGACGCTAAAATTGGCTTCATGGCTCCAGTTTTCTCAGCTCTGCACCACCTGCCTCTAATCAAACTGTCCAATTACAGGAAACAATTGTTTTCTTGCTTTCTGTTAAGTGCAGAAATTCATCCACTAAAGGACTTTTTACCAAATGTTGCTTTTAACAAAACCACTTTCACAATTTCTTTGAAAAAATGTGCTGATGTTTATGTCCAGCATGCATGTTAGAATTCAAACATATGGTCACCAAGATCCATACAAGGTCATTGACAAAATACTGATATTTATCTTAACTAATTGTAGGGTTTGGAATTCTCTGTTGTATTGGGAGCAACTCAGTGGACATTTACAGAGTTTTATTATTATTGTGGTAAACAGAGGGTCAGGCCCTGACCTATAATTATCACGTACATGAAGACCACTGATAATACAGAAGGGAAATTGGTTTCCCTAGATATGCTTCCTTAATGTGAGACAATGACTTCAGGGTTTTTCTGAGCTGCAACGTCTCAGGTGAAGTCTTCCTGGAGCAGAATAAAGTAGAATAAAAAGCAGAGTATGAGTAAGAGGATCCAGCTTTGGTTAACAATGATTTCCTTGTGAAACTGGATCTCAAACCGAATTACAGCCTTAATGCACTCAGTCAGTCCTACAGAAATACATGACATCACATGGAGAAAGCAAACACACAACTGTCCTCTCTCACTTTAACAACAGTATTTACATATCTTCACCAAACAACTACCTCTTATCTGCAAAGAAACAGATTGATAAGGAAAATATTAACAATTTTTTTTATAGTTTAGGAGCTTACCAATTATACTAAAGGTGTTTGATCACCTCAAAAACTTTGTATGGAGTAAAATAGGCTAAGTAAGAATGCAGTGATCCTAGTTAAGAGACCTATATAAAAAGACATTTAAAACACTGTAAAATTTCCTTGAGAAGCATAAGACAGTTATTGGAAACTACTGAGCAGAGGAAACATGAGGAGCTACTATTCACTGTCTCATAACATGAGAAGGTGGGGGGTATTCTATGAAATTGACAGTCGATAAATGCAAAACAGATAAATGAGTAACTCGTAGGCATTAACTAGTAAGCCATCAGCATGTGGAATTAATTTCCATAGGAAATCTATATTAAACTACAGCACAATTGGCAGCATTGCTACAGCCATGTTGAGAGGGGTGATGTACTAAAAACTACTTTTTGTTTCCAAAATGTGTTTAATATTTGTCTGCGTACAATTTGCAGCTATGCTAACTGGATCAATAGACTCTGATTTCCTCTGTCAGTTGAATCAATGCAGAGGTGTTTGGTATACACTAGAAAAAGCTTTAGAAGTTAGATACAATGCACTATGTGAGAATTTCTCTTTGTCCTCATAACTGTACTTGTCTATGCCTTTTTTTTTTCCCCTCCCACATTTTCCAATTTTTCTGCTTTTTAAATCAAGATCAAGAAGGGAACAATGCTGGAGATTTCTATGTTGGCTGGCTTGTACTGTTTAGCAACTTTTTGTTTGTGTGCTAAAGTGGGGGTTGGCGAATATATCACTTTATTCCGGTTATTTCCAAGATTGCTTTAGTCACACATGAACGGTTAATCTCCCTGCATTTATATGGATAGCACAGTGGTATATAAGATAAGAATAAAAATTCAGTAACTAAAGAACAAATCTCCATTGCTTTTAGAAGAGAATAAAAGAGAAGAGTAACCTAACACAAAGCAAATGTTGCTTGCAGTGCAGTAAAACTCAGACAAAATCTGAAATGCTCCATAAAAAGGGAGCCAGCATGTTTGCCAATTGTTATTCCTATGGCATGGGTTTTGTTTTATTGTGTAACCTGTTATTTATTACAGTGCCCATCGACGTAGTAACATCCATTCTTCATAGGATGGGTGCAAATATATTTTATATATGTTAGCCAAACAGCGTAAACAGATATCGCCTGACTTTGCTGGAGCTCTTGGCTCCAGAAACCTGAGTAGCCAAGCTAATATCCTGAATGATGAGTGCTTGGGTCTAGTGGAAAGTGGGTATGAAGAGGTGCAATTCCCATTACTTTTATCATTGCAGTTTGTGCCTATGTCTATTCCTAAAAGGAGATACGAGGTTTGATCCGAAATCTTGGGTAATGCAGAGAAGTTGATTTGGAGAGCAAAGGCAATTCAGACCAGTGGAGACTGTTGCCTAAGGATTCTTCATATGAGAGAAAAAGGAGCACAGGTAGGTATGTTCTGTATGTTCCATATATATATAGGTTTGTAAGGAGTTTTTAGAGTTATAAGAAGCTGACGTGGTGGGTATGAAGGTACTGTGGAAAGAGTAAGGTTAGTGATTTGCAATCAAGCATGAGGGGTGTGGGTATAGATGTCCTGGCATAGACACTGGAAATATTGGGAATCCTACAGGGATAATTCCAACATCATAAATTTCGTCCCTTGTTATGCTGTTTTTCCTGCTGAAACAGGGAAAGGTTGACCTCTGATTCCCAAATTGCCTTTCATATATTCCATTTGAATGGTCATCTACTGCTGGTGTCTTGCTTTCCAGTTTGAAATATGGTCATCCTGTCAGGTGTGTCCATACACATACCTGCATGCCCTGCCTCCAGTGACCTTGGGATCTTAATGTCTTGGAGTCCATGGTCAAGATCAAGGAAGAAAACAGAAGTGGTATGCTTAAAGGAAAAAAGAAAGAAGGATAAAAGCAGAATTTCAAAGCATCCAGGATTCTGCAGGTCCCATAGTGACACTTCCCATCTGGAAACATGTGCTGTGGTGCAGCCTTTCCCTGCTGCACAGTGGGCAGTGGGCAATATGAGATCTGAGACAGAGAGCACCAAAAGCCTCCATCTGCTCAGAAGGCTCCCTGAGGGCCAAGGACATCTCTGCACATCACAAAAAGCTTTTCTCTAGAATTTCTGCTATTGCCAGTTTTTTTCCGGTCCTGTTGCATAAACAGTCCATTGTGCTACACTGAAAGGATCTAAATTACACAAGTCTACCTACGCAGCAGGAATATACTCATTATTATGGTTTCACACCCTTCAGCTCACTCTGGGATTATCCCTGGGCAATGAAATTTTTGCATGAAAGAAAGAGGCACACATTAATCGCCCAGATACCATCTTTGCTTTCTGCCCTTCACACCCCATCTTGCAGCATTTTCCCCACATTTGTTACTGACCAGAATTGTGTTTTGGTGTGGGGCTTGAAACTCGTTTAGCCATATAGGAATAAAACCCCCGAGTTTAAATATGTATGTCTATCTTTCCCTTTCTGAAAAATAAATAAATAAAGAATAATTTAAAAAAATATATATGTATGGTGGAAAAGAAAAAGACTTTTAAGATACATGCGTCATGTTACTTAATTTTGTAGGAATAGGCCAGTGTTGTGCAAGAGGTGACCCAGGGTCCAGCAAGTCCAACAGCCAGCAGGTGCCCCCAGATGGCTTCAGAAGAAGATGCAAGAAACATTACCTTCAATGAAGTGCAGAACATGGGATGAAGTATCACAGAGTTAGCAAAGATCCACCATGTGATTTTAGTCGAGTGATTGCCATGCTACCACTGCCAACAACACAACCTTGGAGGATGCTGTCGTAGAAACCTCCTTTTGAACTAAAAGCAAGAATTATTGGTCAGCCATCCCTGTGGTTATTCCCTTGTGGGTCAGAACGTTATTTGGTTTTGTATTTAACTGCATTGGTCAAAACAGTAATGAGCAAATTTAGCTTTTTTATTCTGGTCACAGTGCAAGTAGTTTCTAGAAAGAGACACAGCCTGCAAGATTATGATACTGGTCACATGTTTTTTTGAGTGGGTAGTTGAAACATTTTAAGTAACCAAAAATAATAGTAGGGAACATACGATAGCTTTTTGTTATGATTTTTATTTCATAGGACAGTCTTTAGCTAGTTATTCATGCCGAAATTCATTACTTTCAGGACTCACAAATAAATTTTATGAGTATCTAACAGCTTGTCTGCATATTGGAACACAACCTCACAAATAGCAGCACAGAAGCATTCGCAAAATTAATTTAATTAGTATTCTACCAGCTCTGGAGCTTAACTGCTGTGAATAGGTGTTGCACAGGCAGTATAGTTTAATGGTTCCGGTGGTATTTTAACTCAGGACTCCACAACCTAGTTTTCCAGCCTCTATGCTTATGGGAAGAGGGTCACAAAACCTTTCAGTCTGTCCAGCTGTAAAATGGTATGCATATATTTAAGTAGCTTAACTAAGATCGGTAGCATGCATTGAAATATTTGGAGGAAAGCTGCTTTACAGGGTAAGCACAAAGTATTATTATTAAAAACATTATTACATTATCAGCAGTGTGACTTGCAATGAAAACCCATGAACTTCTGGCTTTAGGAGCCAGGTTTGGGATTTTTTTTTTGTTTTAATGTAAGTATTCAAAAAAATTTAAAATAGACAAAATAGGGACATAGTTGTAAAACAAATAACAATGATGTTAACTTTATTAAAAAGCTTCTTTGTGGTATCAGGCAGGAAGTGAAACTGCTTTCAAACTGCAAATATTTCTCAATCATTTCATGCACCAGCAATCTTTGTAATAGGTTTTCTGTTGGTTTTTGCAAAATGTTCAGATGAGCAGATAAAAGTTCAGACATAGAGGGAAAGGCAGTCATTTTTCTTGGATTTCACTATCCATATATTTCATTCTGTGATTCAAAGTGACCTTAGAGTCCATCTCCAGGAACAGATGTGCATGCTGTAAGTTTGAGCCCTATTTTTATAGATTTTTTGTTTTTTATTTATAAACCATCAGCGCAATATGCTAGCAGCCGGCCAACCGGCTTTGGGTGTTGACTCATGCTTGAGGAGAGTTCAGTCAGAGATAGCCGAGGTGGAAACGGCTCCCAGCTATCTTCCCCACCCTCTGCTGGGGATGCTGCCTTGCCACAGGCCTGGCTGAGTGTGAGTGCGTTCCTGCACCCCAGCCAGGGGAGCTTATTGCCCGCTGTATTGATGTGAGCTGCTGCCGATTTCAGGCTGTAAACCCTGCCAACTCAAGAGGGGATACTTGTTCTGCTAAACTGTCCCTGGGATGGTAGCTTCCAACAGAGGGACAGAGGCAACAGCTGGCAACGGTAAATGCTTCATCCATCCCAGTTAAATCTGCCAGCGAATGTGAATCAACGCTTTTAGGTTTTCTGCTACTTGGAACTACTTTTCTGGCTCTAAGTATCATGTTATGTTGATCCCAGAGGGTCAAGCACAAAAGTATGGAGCACTTAGAGATACTAAATGCCCTTGCTCAGTGAATTCATGGGGCTTGAGAGCACTTGGCAATTGGACTGCTCAAAAAAACCTTCCATTAAAACTGTTGTTTGACAGAAAAATAGTTTTTTCATTGAAAACGGAAAGCTAGGAAACTGAAACTTCAGATAGCATATTCACTGCTGCACCTGGGTCAGGCTCGGAAAGCACAAGGACTAAGTGTTACTTAGATATCTCTTGACTCAGTAATTCTTGCTAAAAATGCTGCGTGTGGGGCATCTAGAAGAGCAGCAGGAGTTGTTGTAGGTTTTACTTGTCTAATCTTCTAGTTTCTAGACACCTCCACCCCAGTCTCTGCATTTATTCAACCAGCAGATTTTTATTCTTGCTGTAAAAAAATGGAAATAAAATGATAGGAAAAGAATGCTATTCCAAATTTCCAAGGCAATTCCTTCCATTCCCCAATGTTCAACTTTGATGTAGTTCAACAGTTAGTGGGTTACATTTCAGTCAAATTTTTGTCTAAATTTTGACAAATTAAACTCAGTAAATTGAGAGAAAAATAAGTTGGTTTTTAAAAAATCCTTGCAGACCTCCTCTGAGGATGAAAACACCTTAATTTTTATAAGAAAATAATTATAACAATACCTACCAGGTCTAGACACTGGTCTGGGATTTGGGAGACTTTGATGGTGTGACTTTCAACATATCACTTAGTTTTCCAGTGCCTCACCTCAGCATCTGTAAAACGGGTGTTGTGTTTACCTTGCAGAAGTGTTGTGGAGATCAGTACATCGAAGAGTGTTGTGTGCTCTATGGTGGTTGTATAGGACAGTGAAAAAAGGCTGTACATTTGTTGTTCCCTGCATTCCTATTCTTGACATTTTGCTTTGCCAAACGGGAAAATCACTAATTTCTTCAGAATCGTAGCAGTCCGCTGTTCCTGGTCTGTTTGCATGCTCCAAACCCTATAAAGTTTTACTAGCACCTTTGCAGTGACTTCATATACTTTGTGTTGGGCTTTTGTGACCTCAGGACCCATAGGGACCAATGTATTTATTGTTGCGTGCTGACCATCCTCACATTTCAGAGGCTGATCTGAAGACTGCTGGGAGCTTGTCAAAGTCTTTCATTACACACCATGTGCTTGTTTGATATCCACAAATTTCACAAACATGATGCTAATGGGAAGGAAAGGATTTAGTACCAAAAAGAATTGCTCCATTTGCTCCACTGGCTCCTCAAAACTTCTAGACAGCTAACGGTAGTAAGGTAAAGCTTCCTGATGTCATGCTGCATTACAGGAGGGCAAACAGAGCCCTCAGTATCACAGGTGATATCATTCAGAGGACAAGACAACTAAAAGGAGGAGATGGAGCCTCTCCAAGCCTTGCAGGGAGCTGGTGGCTGCAGGCTGTTCTCTGGGTGTTCCAGGAATCTTGATTCATTATCGTTAGCGCACTGTTTGCACAGCATTTGTGAATGCTGTGGAAATGTTTATAAACAAGTGTCAGATAACAGAAGAAGTACTTGATGAGCTCTCTAGTCACACAGACTGCATGCAGATCGAGAGGCATCAGTGATGATGAGAAGCTGAATGATTTCTAACACAATTTGGAGGAGATGGAAAGGGATGATGTGCTTTGCACTTGAGTGGGATCATCTGTTCTAAATGGTTCAGTTCTTAAATCAGTGTTTAGTGGAGCAGGTTGGAAGTTTTAAGATCATAGGATCATTCAGGTTAGAAGGGACATTGGAAGGTCCCTTGTCAAACTTTCTACTCAAAGTGGGGTCAGCTAAAAGATCAGACCAGGTTGCTCAGGGCTTTGTCCAGTCAGGTGTTGAAAAACCCCAAGAATGCAGATGCGCAGCCTCTTTGGGCAACCTGTTCTTCTACTTGATTTCTACTGCTTTCATTGAGAAAAAAATCTGTTTTGTTTTTTGTTTTCCCTCAGATCCAGTCTGAACTTCTTGCAACTTATACTTACTGTCCTCCCACTATGTATCTCTGTGAAGAACCTGGCTCCATCTCATGGGTAAGATCCTCAAAAGCACTGGGGGGTTGCTGTTAGTCTCCCCCCAGGCTAGGTCTTCTTCAGGCTGAACAAGCCTCTGTTCATTGGGCAAGTACTCCAGCCCTGGTGGCCTTCTGCTGAACTCGCTCGGTTTTGTTCATATGCTGCTTCTCTGTCACACAGATTTACAGGAAGAAACCTAATTCCTTTAAAATAAAAAATTTCCATGGGAAACTTTGGTTTTCCCTGTAGAAAACTGTTTCCAGTTCAAATGTGGCTCATGCAGCCAGCTGATGGGCTGCAGGGCTTCTGGCCTCACTGGCTCTGCAGCGTTACAGCCTTGATTGAGGCAGATTGTCAACTGGCATTGCCAAGGGTCTCACTCAGTTCCAGGACTGCTGAAACATTACTCTGGAGTTTCCAGAATGAGGTACTATGTAATTTCAGGGAGGAGAATTTCCAAAACTGCAACACTTTCTTCTCTGAATTGACTTCTCCTTCAGTTCCCCTTCCTGCTCCCCTCTCTCTCTGCAACCCTCCTCCCCGCAAAGTAATTTCCTTCAGAATTTACTTTGTGTAAGGCGCAGTCTGGACCTACAAATCCTTTTATTTGAATTTACCTAGAGATTTGTGAGAAATGGGCAGGAGAACCTGTCATTAGTAAAGTGTTTGTTTACCAGAATAAATTATTTCCCTCTTTATTGTAGACTTCAGATTCTGAACAATTATTAACTTGTAGCCTTCCCTCTTCCTTCCTTCCTTTTCTCTTTATAGTTGGACCTAAGGTTTTGCATTTCTTTCTTATCTGCTGTTTTCAACGTGTTAATAGTGCATTTTTGTGGAGTTGCATAGGCAGAAAGCAGAAGATGTTTCAGAGGGGATGTTAAAGGAACAGTAATATAATTAATTTTTTTAAATTTTATTAATAAGTGTTCTGTTATAGATATAATCCTAATTTTTCCCATGCAGGCAAACTCATAATGTCCTAGGCAAGCTTGAGAAGAAGCTGTGTTGCTAGTCTTGGTGCATTGTCTAAATTGGCCTCCTTTCCTTCTGCCACCTTCCCTGCTCTATCACCAGGCCAACAGCTGTGTGGACTGACTCTGAAGTACATGATGTCATCAAAAAAGCCATACATTTCTGGCTGGTATGGATTTGTATTAAGAAAATGAGGCAAAAGAGCCAGTAAATTTCATTCATCCACAGAAGGTGCCTCACAGCGTGAAGCTGAGCCGGTGGACTTCCATGCCACGGGAGGTTGTAAATGTGAATGCCGTGCTGGATTGAAAAGAGCCTAGAAAATGTTATGAACAGTTGTAACATTTGAAGTAATAAGACAGGCTTAATTAAATCTCATATTTCAGGACATTGGCTAGTCTCTGTAGGGATCAGGAAGGATTTTCCCTTATCCATATACAGCATTTCATAATTGGCCAGGTGCATTATGGGGTTATTGTCTTTCTCTAAATCTGAGGCAGTGATTAAATATCTCTCCTAGGAGCGGGATGCTGGACTTGAGTGGTTGGCCTGATGTGGCATGGCAGATTGGATCTTCCTCTAGATTGTCAGTTAAGTTTGAAGTGCTCTGAGAGATGGATAAGAAGGTGGGTTTTGTGCCTACATGTTCTTCATGGTTGCACTAGGTGTTACTGCAAAACTACTTCTGAAACATTCAGTATTCATGTAGCTGGAAGTCTGGAAAGCTGTAGTCTTTTGGGATGATTGAGAGGAGAATCTAGGCCCAAAGCTAGATGATTGTGTTTGCCTGCATAACTGCTACCTGTTATATGACCCATCTTCCTGGAGACTTAAGTTGCTGCTTAGATCTCCCACATTCTTGAAGTCATAATGATGTAGTCATGCAAAAGGAACAGGCATCTGAAACAGTGGCTTACTCGATGGAGGGCAGATGAGGGGTATTGGCTCTTGGCCAGGATGTGCCTGCAGATGTATTCAGTTATCCTGGTGGGAAATGCAGGGGGCACCAGCTGAGGGCTCATCTACCACTGAGCAGACATGCTATGTGTTTCTGCCTGCTGTGTACAGATACACAACCTTTTTTGAGTTTTGTACTGGGAGCAGCCACCAGTTATATCCATTGGCCAGTTGCTTGTGGTCATTTTACTGGGACTGGGAGAGTGTGGAAGAGGGTTGGAGAAAACTTAACCAGCCTGTTGAATCTTGCCTGGCACATCAAAGCACTAGAATTCCCATGCTGTATTTCTACAGAAAGGCTGAGATTTTAATTCAAAACCCCTTTTGATAAAAGACCTCTCTCTAAAATCCTTTGTAAAGGACCATTTGCAAATCATTAAGATTGCTACTAATTGTCACTGATCATTGTTCACAGTGAATGAGGAGCAAAAAGATGTGTGGTACTGGCCATTTCTTAAATAAGGAAAGGCCAATCCCTATCATGAAGTGCTTAGTTGTTGCCCAGCATATGTATTGGGTGATGCAGAATATATGAAAATCATCCCCAATTAGTTTAGTGTGGAAGCTTCTGATAATGTTTTAATAACATGTTTTTTATGCAAAAATTTAGCTTTCTTCTCAACAATTAATGCTTGTGAAAGGTTTAATATGTATTTATTAAGTGTGTTGCAGTACTGGCACATGAGTGGAATAATAAGGGATTGTGTATGCATGAAAGAGTTTTCACCTGCATGTTGACTTTGAATTTTTTTTTTAAATGCTGAACAATGAGGTTTATGCTAAATTATATTCCTCCAGAGTGACAGTGCTAAAAAATTTATTTTGGGTTGTATTAATTTCCTCAATGACATGGTGAAATCTTTAGGTTGTGTGAAACAATCAAAACTGCTCTACTTGCTTGGTACTTGCAGGTCTTTGTTAAATAAATTTGCAGTGTATGGAAGAATTCTTTGCAGAATTTGCAGATGTTTATCTGGTGCACATGTGCATCTGTGTATTAGTCAAATTATTTGCTTTTAAGTGAAAGTAAGTGAAGAAAAAAATACTAATGACATCCAGAGCTAGTGCAAAATGGTTTCAGTTTCTTGAACAGGGCACCTAGACGTGAATCATATTTTCACTGTCAGAAAAACCGGAGTGTTTTTTCCTCAGGGTAACCAAGGTACATGTCAACTCTGAATATGAATGCTCAGTGAAGGCAACATACAGTTTTACAATGAGATAAACTCCCTCAGGTCAACCCCAGACAGGAGGACAACACTCATCTTGGCAAGTCACCTGATGGTAAAACTTGTAGTTACCTCGAGGTAGCTGACTGCGTGTTAGGTACCCTAAGGTAAAAATGCTGCCTGTTTATCAGCAACCACCAGCCCTTGGACGCGTACGTGCAAGCCAACACTGTGCTCCCTGGCCATCCCCAGGTGTGACACTCACACCGTACCTTTGCCTGCTCCATCTCTGTCTGCCTTTCCAGCGCACTTCATGACAGAAGGCAGGTCCTAGGTCCCTCATGAATTTCAACCCACTTCTTTCAATTTCTTTCAAATCTGGCATGTAAAAAATTTGCAGTCTGTCAGAGAGATCCTTTTAACTAGTTTGGGAAAAATGTAATATCATTGGAAATCACTGCGTGCTGTGTTCTTTACAGCCCCAAATGCACTGTAGGCCCTGAGGGCTCTCTGCAGTATACTTTTCTCCTCATGAGCTCTCTCCAGGCTCCTCTCCTATCTACTGCTTCTTCAGGTGTTCCTGCTGGCTGCAGTTTTGCCCTCTTGTGCTTGGAATATTCCCCTTTTAATCTTTACTAGGTAATAAGGTCTTCCTTGTCTGTCTCTCTCATCTCCCTCTCATTTGCTGAAGGTCCCTTATTTGTTCCTGTGCTAGGAGCTGGGAATACACTTCTTCCCAGTCAGTCTTATCTCCCAGACAGAGCAAAATGCAGTAGTAAATTATTCAGTTGTCCACATTTTAGCAGTAATGGGGTGAGAAGCAGATGGTTAATAGCAACTGTTATTTTTCTTTTCAGTACATAAGCCATTGCAGGGGGAGATAAAGGTGTTGGTTTGGCTAGGACGAGGTGAGGGATTGCATGCATCCTGCACTTTTCTCTTTGGGTGAACGGGTTGTCATCAAAATCATATGGTCTGTGCTTTGATTTGTAGAACTTCTCCTCAACATCGGGCTTGCCTGGAGATGACATTCAAAAGTTCCCATTTTGCAGGCAGACAGATGAATGCCCTCAAGCTGAAAGTAAGACCTTGCTTGACTCAGAAAACTAATGTCATTTTCCTGGTGTTGTTATTGAAGGTAGTGTTATACTCCTGTGTATCTGAACATGACAGCAGTTACAGCATGGGTAAGTGCTTATAATCAGCTGTGATAGCGTTTATTTTAGAAGTTGAGTGAATCACTAGAAACCTGCTTGCTGAATGATTTTATCAGGGAAAAACGTTGCCTTACAGCTATGTAAACTTACAGACAACCAGAAAATGATGTGTTACCAAGGTATCACAACACCTTAGATACATTCTATGTTCTAGGTATGGACAACATCTCATTTCAGTGGGTGGTATTTGAGAGCACTGTTTGCTTATCAACTACTCTTTTTTGCTTCTGTCCCAGTTTTCCTTCCCTTGGTGAGAAATTGTGTTTTCCCATCCCCTCTTCCCATACAACTCAAAATCTCTAGTCTTCCAGTGTACCTCTGCCACCACTCTATGTTCCCGTTACTGAATTATTCTTCAATATTGATCATTGTCTTCTATCACAAAGCTTAAGCAGCAAAGGGCCAGAGTATTCTGATCATATCTGTATGACTCCTTAGATGTTACTCTAAGCTCTGCTAAACCTGTCCAAGATCAAACTCTTGACTTGTTTGTGAGTTCAGACTTCTTATCCCCAGGTCCTGTGAGTGATCTCTTCATGTGGGTGGCCTGTATGCTAAAAGGTTGGCCCTTGCATTTTTCTAGCCAAGTCACGTGTAGGGCTCTGGAATCTCAGAAATTTTCCACTTGATAGAAGAAGGGGACTTCAGAAGCACTGCTTATAAGTACTTCAAAATATAGGGAGAGAAAATGTTTCAGTGTGCTGATACCCTGCTCTCCTGCCCACTTTATAAAATGGTGGTGTATTTCTTTGAAAATGCAGTTTGGCACACTGTCCACTGAGTGTGGACTGGTTTTGACCAGAGTTTATTCGGCTGTCACAGAAGTGGCACAAGGACTTGGAAAGCTGCAAGATGCAACTTTAAACTTCCTTCAATTACATCAGTATGCCTGGTCTTTGGTGAATTTTGAATTGACCCTTGTATCACAATGAGAGCTTCCTGAGGTTCAGGATACTGCGAAGGGAACCCTGGCCCTTAGGATTAGCACGTTAAAGGTTCAGATGCATCAAATGAATAACTTTTGGATTCCTGGATTTCAGATGCAAGTCACTGTTTTTGACATAAGTACAGGTGTATATTATTAGTGAATGGTCTCAGCAGAGGCAAAATACCATTTGCAGGTGAGAAAAATGATCAGCTTCCTTTGCCTTTAAATGGGGAACATTTTCAGATTTTTCACAAGTAGATATGAGTTTACAGTTCTTGAACACAAACGACTTAGGTGAAGGCTTCTGTAAGCAATATGGTGGGTCATTAAAGGTCCACAGAGGAGGCAGTAAGTGGTGACAAGTATCTGCAGGTGAAAGCCAAGTAGATAAATATAAGGTACTTTGGCACCTGTTTTCTTATCTAACCTTTTAAGATTGTCATTAACAGTTTCCTGTTTATCCTTCAGTTGAAATCTCTGCTCACCTTGAAGCAGGCGATTGTTCAGTGAGAAGGCTCATTAGGAACTGCATCTTGCTCCATCTCAGCAATTGGGCAGTCAGCCCTAAGGTTTTATTCCCAGTTCTGGCTGCTTTGCCTAACAAAATGCTGAAGCCTGGTATCTTTGGCCATCAAAACTTGCTTGCTTTAAAAGTAAAAGTTGTGTGATTTTCATTTTTTCTTATTTTTTTTCTCCTGTTTCTTTTTTTTTGGGCCCGTTTTAAGATTAAAACCAAGAAATATCTCAGCGGGGTTTATGGTTAGCTCACCGTATACAGAATCGCACACAGTAGGAAATCTGGGGACTTCTCTCTCTTGCTTCAGTGACTCTAGCAACTTGCCCAGCAATCCTACAGTGACGTGTTGTAAGGGTCATGGGTTTGGAGCGGAGCCAACAGTGGTGTTAGGAAGTAGTATTCCTTATGACACCATTACTTTTTTTTTTTAAATTATTATTGTTATTATTGTTATTATTGTTATTATTGTTATTATTGTTATTATTGTTATTATTGTTATTATTGTTATTTTGCTATTGGCCCAGTGCAGGCAGCAAAAGTAGCATGTCTGAACCTGTTTCCTTGTCTGTTCTGTTGGCTACCCACTTTCTTCTCCCCCAGTTCAGGGAAAGTTGCGAAGAAAGGTTTGCCTGTGCCCAGCAGCACTGCAGGTGTCTGTCCCTCTGAAAGAGTCCCAGCACTGTGGGCGTGCTGGAAAGAAAAATCCCCAGTGACTTCACCCAGCTTGGCTTGTGGTAGTTACTCACAATGAGGTAATTTTTTTTTTTTTTT